>ARYC01020830.1:0-25329 GCA_000711775.1 Oxytricha trifallax
TTGGTGTTATTAATTAAATGCGAGACAAAAATTGAAAGCTTTTGGGGTCTATTTATGATGAAGAGTATATAGATTTAGTGCTTAAACAGCGATATGGATTTGATATATACAGTGAATAAATTAAACCAGTACTAAACTATAAGTCTATTACGCTGCTCATAAAGCGAAGTCCGTGAACTGTTCGTTCCCACTGTCTTATAGCACTATAATTAAAGAAATAGTAGCTAAATTCTTAGCCTAAGAGGTAGTCAAAAGTTTCTATAGAAGCATATTGACTATCTTATTAATGATAAAACTTTGAAGTATTGGGCTCACTTCTCTTTAGACCAACGAGCTACTATGTTTCATCGCCAATTCCCTGAGTTGAAGATCTCTGCTCAGTCTTTAGCTAACATCTATAAACGAAATGACATCTCTTACAAAGGTGTGAATCGTATCAAGAGAGTGATTGATTTCACTCTGCCATTTTACAACAACAACTTAAATTATATTTATAATTAAAATGCAGAGAGCTATTACTAATAATATTAAGTTTATACATGCTGACGAGGCTGTGTTTACCTTCAACACTTTTATCTAGAAATCTTGGTATTAGAGGCATAGTAATATAGAAGTATATGACTAGAAAGTCAAGGTATAAACAATGGCAATTCTTGGAGGTATTAGCGAGGATGCTGGTTTAGAAACTTATGTTATTCATCCTCGTCTATTAAGACAGAGCAGTATATTAAGTTCTTAGAGGAGCTGAGAGAGAAGTACCCTGAATAAGTGATTATACTATTCGTTGATAATCTTTCTGTTCATAAGACTAAAGATACAAGGAAGAGTTATGAACAACTTAGAATAACGGCAGTGTCAACGTACCTTACAGTCCATAGTTTAATGGAATTGAGTTCTACTGGGGAATATTAAAAGGTCGTTACAAGAAACTGCTGCTATATCACTTGATGCATGACCTACCTATCGATACAGTAGACTTTATTAAAAGCTCAGCGAAGAGAGTAGATAATTTGTATTGGCTTAAAAGTGTGCTAAAGAAGGGAGAGTGAATGTATATAAATAAGTATTGTAGTTAAGTTAATGAATATATAAGTCACATTTAAAATTCTTTAAGTGGAGCTGGCTTCTCTTTCTTTTCTTCTACTTCTTACTTCCCTCCAAATAAGTTTCTTCTCTTGCTGCCAGCTCCAGCATCTATGTTCATTTACTTTGGAGGCTAAATATTTGAATAAAATCTCTTGCTAACTTCATTCTTTGTCTGCGACTTTCGCTCTCTATGAAGCTTGCTCTATTCCTTCATCAAGAAGATGCCAGTACCAGATATTTCTAAAGAGTTAAGCTACCAAATCTTACTGGAAATATAAGGGTGCTTCTGCAGCTCTGATTAGCCAGCTCTCACTTATCTTGATCCCTTGTTTATCCTTATCTTCTGAAGAGATGCTGTACCTTTTCTTATGAGATTCTTGAATAATTTCTTTCAAGTAATCACCTTTTATTGTTGCAAGTATGCCAAAGAAGTAGTTTCTTTCAGGAAGTTTATTTGACAACTGCTTCTTTGTAGGCAGGTACAACGAAACCTCTGGGTCATTCATTGCATTATCATATAAATTAGTCACAGAGATTTCAGGATAGTTTGGAATCTCTGCAAACTTTACATCTTAAGTTTTTAATGCTTTCTTCTCTTCGCAGAGTATGGCTCTTAAAAATGAAATTTTAGTACCTTCCATCGTTGGGAGGAACAAAACAACTACATAATCAAGATTAGTTACTATGAGATCAATACCTTGCTGCACCAGGTAGCGGTGCAAATCCTCCTTGCTTCTAAATCTTTGAATCAATTCTTGTGCTTGCACTCTTTTCATTGCATCATTCATTGACTCCATCTTGCTTACAGATCTAAGAAATGATATTCAAATTTAAGTTTATTGATTTCAATTATAAACCTCTGTAAAACTTACTATTAAATATGGGCATCCTATAGGAGGTCAACCTCTAAGAAGGAAATGGAGAAGGTTTAGAGAACTGGTTTCAAACTTGAGAGATTGATATCAATTTCTACTGTTACAGTTCCATATTTTTAAATTTAAATTGGTACGTACTTAATTAGGAGCAGCTCCTAAAATGCTAGTACTTAATTAGGAGCATTAATTAAAGCTAGTACTTAATTAGGAGCACCCTAATTTTAATCATAAAATCACAAAATACCTCCTAAAGCAGTACGTACTTAATTAGGTGCACCTCCTAAATCGGTACGTACTATAATCAACTAATTATTGAAAGTAAAAATGGTGACTTCCTCGCCCATATTTAGAGCTGGATCGTCTCTTAACACTCATAATTCTTCTCTATTACTCGATGAACTTCCCTTGAAACTTATAGGCTTGCAAAGCTCTCATTTAAGCTCTCAGTTATAGAGGCAGTTTTATAATTTTAAATTCAAATTTAAATATGAGCGTTAACATTTTAAGAAAAACAACAGCACTTCCATAAAACTAAATGAGACTTACCTTTGGGAGCAATAAAAAGTGTGATAGCTGCGAGATCAACTCTCATAAGGAACTACCAGAGCTATCACTTGATGTCTCTGTTATTAAAATTGAAATTAATAATAGAAAATTAATGGCAAACAAGTGTGTGGGAGACAGAGAGGAGGAGAAAGGTATTAATGAAATTCCTATACAAACTGAAGAAGTTGAAGTCTATTTTTGTGAGTTATGTGAGAGAGATTTTGCTCATAAATCAAGCTGGTACAGACACATGAAAGAGCATAGAGAAGCAAAGCCCACTGTATACTTAAAGCATGATAAAATAGATGGAAAGTATGACTGCTTTGAGTGCCATAAGCAATACTCTCATACAAGAGACTTAAAGAAGCATCTATTAAAAGCTCACAAGAAAGATATAGAAGTTGAGAATCATGAAGTTGAGCTGAAGCTTCTAAACAAAAGAAAAGCGAGGGAATATTCTAAGGTCGTAGTACCTGAATAAGCTAGAGAGTTAGAGTACGTTAAGAAGGCACGCAACCAACTGACCTCTGAAATAACAAAAATTATGATCAAGATTCAATACAAGAAAATACCGGTTCTTGCTTAAATTGACCTAGACACTTCTCTTTAAAGCTACCTTATAATAGAAGACTCCTTTGATAAGAAAGTTATCAATGATCATCAATACGCATACAAGGTGTATCCCTTCAACTATCTCTTAAGTGATGATAAATATCAGATGGAGTTTACAAATGAGTATCAAGTACTCACTTAAGCTAAGTTTAAAGAGTGTAGTTACTTAATCAAGCTAGATGCTGTTCTTCTTGCCAAGGATCATGTCGCTCTCAGACTCCCACTCTATGAAATGACCCTCAGAGATTTTATTACTGATCAAAGGAATCATAAGTAGCTTGCTTTGATAGCAACCTAAACCTTACAAGGTATAAAAGAGTTACATAAGTTAGGCTTTGTTCATAGAGATTTGAAGCCTGAGAATATTATGATAAACTTCTCACCTGTAAGAGTGGCAATTATTGACTTCAACAGAGCATTAAGGGTGGAAGTATCAAGGCTAGGAAGTGTTATGGGAACTCCAGGCTATTATCCTGAAAGAGAAGACTGGAGAGATGGAGATTATTAATGGGATGTGTGGGCTTTAGCAGCAATAATAATAGAGTGCGATATGCCTCGCAACGATTACTACTCTACCAGGTGTGAGAAAGATGCTAAGCAAAGAATCAAGTAATTTATAGACAAAACCAGAGTCTCTCAATCATTAAAATAAATGGCAGAATCAATAATATTAAAACCAAACTCTAGATCAGACATAATATTAGAGCAGATAGAGTTGTGGTTAAGTAAGATAAACTTCAGACCACTCCCACATGATCCTAAAGTGCATTTTGAGTGATTAAATTAAATAAATTTACTATAAATTTCACATTAAAACCTATTAATAACCCCAACCCCCAACAAATTCCCTACAAATCAAAGCACTTATAAACCTCATTAAGGGGTTTTGGGGTTTTGAATGCGGCAGAGACATGATGAAAAGTTCCCTTTCAATGAGGTCTAGCTGGCCATCTATTTTCAATAGCAACTGATCGAGGACGGAGACTCAAACTTTCTGGTGGACGAGCCATTCGTCGCAGAAAACACTTATGTGGAGGAGGAGACTGCCAAGCCTTAATGAATCCATGATTAAATCGCACTCTGACATTTTACAGTCTTATATAATATATATTAACCTAATATTAATTAAATCTCTCAAATTAATTCTAATCTCATTCTGTACATTATTCTTTAAAAAAAACTAATCTCCCAAAACTGTAAATTGTACAATTTGCACAGAGATTAGGTACAAAAAATACTTCAAAAACTAATTTCTAAGAACTGTACATTGTAAATTTGTACGATCACGCCATAATTAATTATTAATAACTTATTTAAAATTAAAAGTGTACTAGATCTAATTAGATTTAAAAGCTGACCAAATTAGTGGCTGTTAATATTTAATGTGATAACTGTTATATATTTTTTCACATTTTCCTAATTCAAATGTATTTTAATATTGATAATAATAATAATAATTATAAATCCCATTTAAAAATTAATAATTATAAAGAATTGATTTATGATACTAGTACAAGTCTGAATAATGAATATATAGAATAGTACATAGCTGAGTCCTATATAGAATTAAGAAGTGAAGAATAGAATTAGATATTAGGAGACAACAGATATACGGCATGAATATTTCAAGATAATCCTAGGGTGTATTTTTTTATAAAAATGGTAATATAGTACTATTTAATAAAGAACTAAATAAGTAAATTAGATTTACTATTTCAAATAATTACAATAATTTTGGAACCCTAATTTTTAAATTAACTTCCAATTAATGTAATCAACAAGGATTAGCTATAACAGAGATTTGACACAACAGAATTAACTATGTAGATATTTGATTTTTCTTTTACTTCATTTTATTACAGATAGTTGTAGTTGATTTCTAATACCATTTATATTTTAGCAATTTAATTACAATTGAACTCAACTCTATACAAAACACGCACTGATTATTTGAGAAATAGTAAACACAAAAAAATCACTTTGAGACTTTTCAAATTAAAAACATTTGAGCTAATTCACAAATTTATGTATAAAAATATGAAATAATTCAGAATTACACAAAGATCAAAATTTAGGCAAATATTTAGTTCCTGATGATTAACGAGTTATACTCAAAATTAAATATTTATCAATTCACTGTTTAATACTAAAATCAAACCATCAATTTTAGTCGTGACGTAGACGTATCTGAAGTAAGATGACGTAGCAATCAATGATGTGGCAAGTCGTGAACTAGAAAACTCAAAAAAACCACCTCGTCCCCCCATTACACTTCTCCCTGATTTGAGATGCATACGAGATAAGAGCCTGGCTATTGACCAGGAGTATCTCCCGCAGAGCTCACAGTGATCCGCTTCCTGTAAACAATTAAATGGGAGTCTGGAGAAAACTCTTACCAGGTTCCACAGCTTTTGAGATAGTATTATCTGTCATTTCGCTGTGGTAGCCTCATTAACCCGACCTGGTGTGGGAGGAAAATCATTATCGTTGGCTTCTATGGTTCTCATCGTCTCACTTTTGAAGGTTGAGCACCACCTTCATCCTGCTCCCTATTACCTAGGAAGCTGAACTCACGCCAGGTAGCTCATCTAATGCAGGGAAATCCTTAGCGTGAAGACAACTCGAGGAGTTTAGGATCTGACAGATTGAACCCCGCCGACTGGCCCCTTATGCGGTGAACCCATAACCCCCCTGCCTACCCTCAGCAGGCCTTAGTGTAGTAGAAAGCTCTATTAAAAAGTCTCCAGCCTCGGGCCCTGTGGGTCACCCTATCCTAATAATTTTCTAATTTAATATTTTTATATTTAGTTCCTCCTAAAATATACCTATTCAATAAATATGATATTATGCATTTTATTATTTTCAGAATACCTCTTATTTAAAGCTATACTTTTTCAATAAAAAAATTAATATTTTGATCATTTTGACAAATTTATAGATAATAATGATAATTTAGTTTACAATAAAAAGAGATAAAGAAGGAATGTCAGCAAACAGGAAAATAGAAAGGATAAAAGAGAAAGAAGATGAAAGACTTAGTCAAAATAAAAAAACGGAATAGTCAAATAAATGGTTTAATACCAATACATTCACAAAAGTTGATTCCGCCTAAAAAAAGTAAGTTCTATTAAGAATTAGGATAAATCTAAAAAGAATTTTTGGGGTGCCTTCAACTTCTAGAAGAAGTTGGCCTCCTCCACAATTAACTATTAAATACTTACATTCAATATTCTGTAAAATTCGTTAAAGACTTACCTTGTTTCTTTTATGATCTACAAACTTTAGCTGGAAGCAACTTTGATGATTGTAGATTATCATCAACATATCCTAGGTTCTTTTAGTCTCTGATATCAATTAATTATAATTTTTAATTATTATTTAATCGAATATATAAATATATGCTAATGTAATTATAAGTTCCTATCCTTTCAATTATTTTAGTTTTAAGTAAAGTTATTTTGTCTATATTTTATTGAGAGGCTAAATATTAAAAATAACTAATATTATGATCTTTTTTTATTTAAGCTTAACTTAGTATTAAGTTGTTACATCACTAAAAAAATATATTACAAAATCTAAAATTATATATTGTCTTTATTTATATTATGATGAATAAGTCATTTTTTAAAATAAAATTAAAATTTTATTATTAGAATAAATTGAACTTTTTTAGGTTGAGATCTTTTTATAAAAATATTTTCATAAATATGTTATCATTTGATGATTTTTATAACGTTTACCAAATGACAATTATTATATTTTTAATTTATGATTCTACTTCAAATAAAAAAATAACATTTTAATAATATAGTAACTGATAAGGATTAAATGATGATTCATTCATAAACTAAATGTTAATTATTTCAATTATTAATTTTTAAATCTAATTAATAACTAGAAATTGCTCGAGATATTAACTAATTAAAGATAATAGAAATGAGAGATTAAAGAAGTGTCAAATTTATATTATTCTAATTTCAATATATTCAATATTAATATTAATATTTAATACTTAATTGATTTATCACTTTGAAAAGTGGAGTAAGTTTAACATATAATTATAAATTTAAAAGATGAGCATTTTTTCGTAAAATTATAATTTAACATTATGAATTTTACTTTAATCTTTATAAATTTCGATTATTCAATTACTTCTCCAACGGCATCTTAAACTTTAAACCTAACTTCCACAAACATTTGAAATTGTAAACAGAAAACTCAATGACACTTTTCTGGCAATACCTAAGTAAAAGCTGGAGAAAAATAAAATTTGTTTTTAATAATCATTTTTGCTATAAATAAAAAAATCAGGATGAATTGATGTTATTTAGAAAAAATAGGGGGGAAGGGAAAGTGGGGGGTAGACGATGGTAGCTTATTTTGAGAAGAAAAAATGGAAATAAAATTAGACAAAGAAGCATTAATAGATGAAATTAATAATTGTGAGTGAGTAATCATATTAATAAAGAAAGTATATACTATTTTCTAAATAATATTTGTTTGGGTTGTGACCCAGTTCAGATTAAGTTATTATCTTTAATTAGAAATCGCTTTCATTTGATATTTTAATATAAGAGATTAGTTGAAAATATCAGACTTTTATTAATTTAAAGATACCAAGTTTTGAGCTTGCATTTGGGTGAAAATTCTATAATTACTTTATTTTTCTATAAAACTATTTTGTACTAATAAATCAAAGTCAAAGCCACTTCAAATACAATTAATTTATTAGTATACTAAATTAATAAATAATGTAAAGGTTTCTCATTCATTTTTAAATATAAGTTCCTTAATAATCAAATATTAATATATAACTTACTAGAAAAGTATAAAAATATTTCCTTGAAAAGAGTAACAATTTTTAAACTATATTATAACTTGATTTCATTGACAACAATATTATTTCCCGGGAATAATCAATTAAATAATTAAAGTATTATAAATTCTCAAAAAGAGTGTATAGTAAATCGAAAGATCAAAGATTTAATGTTTATAATAGAACAATTTTTCGATTAATATACTATAAATATATTTTTATTAACCTTTTATAATTATTATTATCATTTAGAATACACTTTACAATAAATGGGTAAGGTATATATGGAATGAGCAGTTTTGTTATATTAAATTTACAATTATAAAAGCTTAATATTGTATTTTCAAGGCTTCAATAGATGGGTATGGATATTTATAGATAACGTTTAATAAATCAAAAGCTAATAAATGGGTTATGGGTAGATACATTGATTATTATTCCAGGTTTATTCATAAGTTGTCAATATTCATTTTCGTTGTCGAACAATAAAAAGATCAATTACTGGTCTTTAATGAACATAATCTCAAAGTAGCATTATGAATACAAAGACAAGATACACTTAATATTCGACATTTTCCAAGAACATGACCTTAATGAGCTGCGTTTTGGCATTGAGTTCCATTTTAATTCAATAAAGTAAATTGATTTTAGCTTTTATCAATTTTATTTATGAATATTCGTGCTTTTCTCCTCGATGACTTGAATACCCAAAATAAAGCATTCACAGTTATAAATTTTAAACATTAAAAATGTTTATTTCTTTTATATCTTTACTATCATTGAAGTTTGACAAAACTCATTTATATTCATATTCAGTACATTCTGAATAATTAGAATCCTCAAGTTATAGAGGTTCGAGGAAAAAAGTGAAATGTCTTATTCATTAATTTCAATAAAATATTGTTATAAGTTAATGATGTTTTATTATATTCATAAATTTATATATATGTTAAATAAATATTTAGAGGTTATATGTATATTATTTGCTTTTTCTATGTTTTCTTTGAATCCATAAATTGCTTCATTAGAATAGTTAGAAAATACTAAAAATGCTCATTATTTTTTAATTCTTTTTAAATTGAAATAAGATATTGTGGTTCTTGCTTGCCTTTTAATTTCAGCAAGATAAAATTATCGTGAATATTACTATTGGGTAAAAGAATATTATAGAATTAAAATACTTTGATGCATTAATTTTTATAATTATTTTACTTTTCCTTCATATTAAATAATTGAATGAATTTTATATCCCATTTTTATATTTATTAAAGCACAATTAGTTTAAAGCTGAAGAAAAATAAAAAAAAATAAACTAAGACAAGATTTTTGCATGATGCATATTTAAATAAACATTGCCTCCTCTAATTTAGAAAATCTGGATAAAAAAATAAGAAGTCATTACAAACAATAAAAACCAGTTATTAAGTAAATCTAAACGCATTAAATTAGCAGATTGTAAATAAAAAACTAATAAAAGATAGAGATACAGTTGTAAGGTAATATAAAGAAAATGTATAAACAACTTGCACAAGTAATGATTTTATTTAATTTAAAACAGTAATGCTAGTATTCTTCATAGACTATATAATTTCATTAAATAAGAAAAATCTCCATAGATATTTCCAGATTATATTGAAAAAGATTGAGAATAATAATATTAATGTTTTAAGCATCTATTTATTACGCTTCAATAAGAATATTATAATTGCAAACAATAATTAACAGCATACTATATTACAATAAAATGATTTCTTTTGGTTTAGACAAGCCAGATTTTGAGATTTTTCTTTGATCTGCAAGAGATACTACTAGATTATTGCAAGAAAAGTTCGCTTGAGTTGTTATTTTTAAATTATAAAATAAGATATTGGTTTAAAAGTCTGGTTTTGATTGTCCAATGAAGGTGATAAATTTATAGAATACAATTAAATGTTCTATGCAAATAAGAATAAATTATATCATAATACACATAAGTATTGACAATCTACCATGATGGTAAGAAACAATAGTAAAAAATAGACATTTTGAATTTAAAAAAAACTTAATTGCACTTGTAGAACTATCAAACAGCATATCTATTAGAATTTGCTTCACATTATGTTTGATAAATTTTGCCATAATTTGTTAAATCTGTTTTTGATTTACGAATATTTTTAATAAAAACAGTGTATCTCTTTATGATATTCTTTTGGAATGTTTGATTTCTTCGTTTAAATCATTTAAGATTAGGTATATAACATCAACTTAAATTGTTTTAGACTTTTAAAGGATATCTATATATTATTTATACATTATAAATAGCTAATACCATAGGTAAAGTTCATTATAGCATTAGGAAAAAAACAAATAGAAAAGAATGATTAAGCTGATGCAGTACATTTGGCAAAACAACTGACAAATGGCAGATATTTGAATTAGGCGTAGCACATAACAGAAAGATTGAAACTTTATAGAAAGATAGTTAATTCAATTTAAAATCATAAAATCTAATAATTTCTAAATTAAATAAAACCATTCAATTACTATTAATCATTACTATTGAGAAATATAATGATTCAATTTTGACAAATCAACAAAAATAAAGCCACCAGAGTAAATCTAAACATTGCTCAAAGCACTTCAACTCGTTAAATAGGAGTATATGTAAATATCTGACAATGTATCCCTATCTCAGATTATTGATTTAATTAATTTTGTATTAATAAAATTAACATGAAACATTTATAAATTAATTAAACACAATTAGTCATTAGTTGATAGATATAAAATGTCTAACATTAATTGTTTGCTAAATTTTACTACAATATTATAGATTGGATAATCTAGTTATACACACTCATTTAAATTTGGATAAATCCAGTGTTCCATAATGAAGAATTAAGGTTTATTCATTTTAATAAGCATCAAATTCTTCAATCACTTTAAAATATAATATAAACAATTATCAATTATTTTATAAATCAAAAAGCAATAGTTGAAAACTATGATGCTCTTATTTTATATAGGTGCATCAAAGCCATTGTTAAAATCTCAGACAACATTCAAGTAGTATATTCAGAATTATTTGTGGATTTATTGGATTCTTTCTGAGTTGGATAGGCCTTAGTTCTCTTCATTTATAAACGATATCTTCAAAAAGTCCTTATGAAATGGATCACTTCAACTCTTTAATTATTCAAATATCATCATTTCATATCATTAATGTATTTAAATTACATTCTTTTGTTTAAAACAATCAATTGAGTAATAAATAATTGTTAATATGATTTTTCTTTGACTTGAAGATGTAACCAAATAGAATAACATCATCATTTATATGCTCTTTGCAGATTCTTGCACAGATGATTAATTTTCATATGCAGGAACACTTTGTGAAAGAGAGCAGGCAAGTAATTACAATGTGGTTTTATCAATAAAAAGAAGAGAAATACTGGAACTATTAAAGCTACAAAAATTAAACAAATAGGTATCAATATTATATATTATAATAAACAATTACACAATATAAAATTATATAGAAACTTAATTTATGAGTATAATAGATTTGTTTCTCTGAATTAATCCGATTAATCTCAATTTTTGCATTCAAATATTAACTTTGCCAGCTTCATTATCATTACCTGCTTCAGTTTAAATTAGTCCACTCCCCTCATTAAATTAAAGTGATACTTGATTTCAGTATTTACGCTACAGTAGAATTTAGGTTATATCGACATCTCGTTTTATAATACATTTTACTTGCAAACCGATTTTAGAAGAATCCCATTAAGTCATTATATTTAATAGTAAAAAATAAAATAAGGATCAATTGCTCTAACTACTGGAGAATATTGAAACTATGGTTTTAGCGTAGACAGTATTCTTTTAAAGTAATATACTAAACAGGAATGCGACAGAAAGAAATGTTGATCTAAAAGGTATAAGATTTCAACTGATTCAAGTATTAATTTGATTTTTGGATTTATTAATTTACATGAAAAGTGGTAATTTATAATCAGTTTTAATAAATATATTTGGAAATATCTCTGTTAAATAAAGGAAAAAATTGTATATCATTAGTATAATATATGTGTCTATTCCCTTTAATTATAAAATTGTAGTAAATAAATGGAGGCAAAGTTATTATTGCCTGACTTTTATCAAAGCTGAAAAATGATTCTATTTTATTTTAGAGATATTAGAAATGAACAACTATTTTGTTTAACTTTAAAACAAATTAACCTTAACTTATACATGAATATTTATTTGTAAGAATATATATGTTATTTTATTTATATGTATATTTAATCAATGATATTTCATTGTTATTTGTTCCGACCGAGACCCGTACCCCCCCAAAACCCCTCTTCTAAAAAATACCCCCTTCACACCCGTACCCCCCGTACCCCCCCATAAAATCCTCCATTTCATATAAAATTTTTATCCGCGCAGTCTGAATCGATTTCCTTCATGACATCTCGTCATCATATATAGACAATTTTTTATATAAAATATCATAAATTTTTGAAAATTTATTCTTTGCTTAATAATAACCCATAATAGCATATTAATTTCATTTTTTTTTAATTTTTCAACTCTCGCCATTATTTTTTGAGTGCATACTCTCATAGAAAATTATTTATTTTGTGAGTAACACATTGATAAACATAATTTTATTTTACAATGATAATTATTTATAAAGTTCTTGCTATAATTCTTAACATCTTTGGGTAATGGCCCCATGCAATGACCGCTAAAAGTTTTTTCTATATTTTTCTTAAATGTTCTAAAAATCATTAATACATCAAAGTAACTTGTCATAAGTCATTAATAAACTCCAATATGACTTATAAAAGCATTCTATAACAACAAAAAATATAATAACTTTTATCAATAACATCATAAAATACATTCAATTTTGAAATAATATTACTAATTTTATTAAATATTTAATGATTATTATATTTATTTTATCACAAATTTATATTCTAATATCATGATTAGATGTTATTATTCCGACAAATACAATCATTTAGCTTAATGATATATAAGATGACATAAAACATTAATATTTTGTCGGAATAATAACATCTAATCATGATATTAGAATATAAATTTGTGATAAAATAAATATAATAATCATTAAATATTTAATAAAATTAGTAATATTATTTCAAAATTGAATGTATTTTATGATGTTATTGATAAAAGTTATTATATTTTTTGTTGTTATAGAATGCTTTTATAAGTCATATTGGAGTTTATTAATGACTTATGACAAGTTACTTTGATGTATTAATGATTTTTAGAACATTTAAGAAAAATATAGAAAAAACTTT
The DNA here is from genome assembly GCA_000711775.1 of Oxytricha trifallax. Taxonomy (NCBI): domain Eukaryota; phylum Ciliophora; class Spirotrichea; order Sporadotrichida; family Oxytrichidae; genus Oxytricha; species Oxytricha trifallax. The sequence continues at coordinate 13,254 of ARYC01020830.1, forward strand.
TAGCGGTCATTGCATGGGGCCATTACCCAAAGATGTTAAGAATTATAGCAAGAACTTTATAAATAATTATCATTGTAAAATAAAATTATGTTTATCAATGTGTTACTCACAAAATAAATAATTTTCTATGAGAGTATGCACTCAAAAAATAATGGCGAGAGTTGAAAAATTAAAAAAAAATGAAATTAATATGCTATTATGGGTTATTATTAAGCAAAGAATAAATTTTCAAAAATTTATGATATTTTATATAAAAAATTGTCTATATATGATGACGAGATGTCATGAAGGAAATCGATTCAGACTGCGCGGATATAAATTTCATATGAAATAGCAGATTTTATGAGGGGGGTACGGGGGGTACGGGTGTGAAGGGGGTATTTTTTAGAAGAGGGGTACGTGTCTCGGTCGGAACAACTAAACAAATAAATGATTATGCTTCTTTATTTTTCCAGTTTAGTCTATGAAAATTAACAAAAATTTAAAATGATTATAATATATTTTATATTATGCAAAAAAAGTCTAGACTATCAAGTTATAAAATCTTATCTTCTAAATTTAAGGTTTATATTTATTCATTTGAAAGAACTCTAGTTAAATGATTTCGCAATTCTTAATCCAGAAAATTATTATTCTAGTAAATAATTTGAATTGTATAATCATTAAATTAATTTAGTCAACAAACTAGTTCAATTAAATTAATCAAAAATTCATAATTCTTATTAGAGTATAAAAATAAATTAGTTTAATCCACAAAAATTTAGCAGTTAATAATAGAGTAATATCATAAAATAAATTAATGCAATGATTTAAAGTTAAAAAAGTTAATAAATTCCCACTAAACTTAACTCGAATATATTATATACTTTTGTTTCGAAAAATTATAAACATATTTTAATTCTTTGTTTCTTAAATACTTGCTTCTATAGACTAAAAGTTTAATTATTAATAAAATTCTCTCTTAATTTCTTTTCTATAAAGCAATATTATTTTGAGACATATTCAATCCTGCGTCATTTAAATGTTAAAAGTAATAAACTTGATCTTCTTTAATTTATTGATTTGATCCTATTAATGAACTAGTAAGGCCTTGATTCTTAATTAGTGATTTGCTTCTTACATATTGAAATTAACTCTAGTTACCTAATTTTTAGTCGATCTAACAATATTAAATTAAAAATGTGAATAATTTATCTATTTAATCAATCTTCTTGAGATTATTTGCTATAGTATTTTTAGTGGCAACTTTAACTACATTTTATTTCCCGAGTAGAGTATAGTACTAATTGAATTTAGGTGTTTCTATGGGCATTTATTTTAAAACTTCACGACTATACAATCTTTCATCAGAGATTGTGAGACTCACTTGTGGAATGCCAGAATGCAATCTCTAAGGGGACTATCTTTGAATTTGCAGCCTTTATGCAGGAGAAATTTGATTTTACCTAGGTTTTTTATGCAGCTGGTGATTATTTATTAAGTTGTAAGACCTCTTAATTGGCTAAATTTAAAAATATAAAACTTCACTTTATTAGTTAGCTAGTATTTGAAATCAGTTGATCTTTTAAGTTCAGATATTTATACGATGTCTTAATTGTTGAAGGGTTTATGGCTGATTGGCTCTGGAAGTTATTATTTATTTGATAAATTGCTTGATCTATTTGAGAAGCAATACTTGCTGGAATTCGAACTTGCTTGAGGTGATTGCCCATTTCCTAAAGAGGGTCTATGAGGTTTGAAAGATTTTTCACCAACTGCATCTTTGAAATTTATTGGGTAGATCATTTGCAATTACATTTGTTGATTCTATTTCATATTATTATTATTTGACCTTTGGCTTGCTTGAAATCAAATATATAAATTATTTAAATTTGGTATTAAAATACTTTATTAGAGACAGATTATGATGGACTCTAGTTACTATCCTCAAAGCTTCTTTTTAGCTATGTCCTTTTAACTTTCTTAAAATTTGCTTTTTCTTCTATTTAAAAAGTTCTGGGTTTAGTTTTTCGTCCTGGTTGGCATTCACTATTTGACTGCTAAAACTAATGATTACTATTCACTGATTAATATCCTAATGGGATTTACTTTGAATTTTGATATTCCTATACATTTTTCATTTAGTTCTTGCTCAATCTTACTACAATTCGATTGAAGGATTCACTAAAACAAGAGACTTGATCTGCCTTTTATTTATCATTAAAAATGTTGAAATTTTCGACTTAATTTTGATTTTATATAGGGGATTTTAAAGCATTTTCAAAAGCCTCTCCATTCTCATTTTAATTCTGCTATTAAATACTTAGTGTCATTTTATTCTTAAACAATGAAAATTATGGTTTTTCTTTTACCTATCGATTAAGATTTCCTAGATTTTAAGAGATTGGCATTGTGTTACTATTTAAATTTGAATTATAAGTGGTAAGTGAAGATGAAGAAGATTATTACTAGGATTATTTGAATTAAGCCATTTAATTTAATTTTACTTAAAATTTGATTACTAAATACTTTACAATATTAATAAAAATACTTCTTTATAAAAAAGTTGAAATTTTTGAGTGTTTTTCATCAATAAATTTAATACCATATAATTTTATTATTTTGTTTAGTTTAGTTTTATTGAATACAATATAGCTAAATGGCTATGGGGAAGCATCCTCCCCCCCTAATGTATAAATTTTATTTTGTAGTCTGATAGAGTTTTTAACGCTGAGTAATAGTAGCTGATGAACATGGTCTACGCGAGCAATAGATTTTGAGCTATGACCTCTTATAAGTCAAAAAATCATATATAAAATCATAATAAAATTGACAAAAATTTTCAATTTATCTTCAAATTTTTAATTTTTATAAAATTATAGATTTAAGTGAAAATAAGAAATTTAACAAATGAACAATAAATTTAAACTCATTGTTTCTGCATTATTTTAATAAGAGAGAATAATTTTTATTTTTTTAATTTTGTTAATAATAATTAAATAAGATTTATATATTTTGTTAAATTTCTTATTTTCACTTAAATCTATAATTTTATAAAAATTAAAAATTTGAAGAAAAATTGAAAATTTTTGTCAATTTTATTATGATTTTATATATAATTTTTTGACTTATAAGAGGTCATAGCTCAAAAACTATTGCTCGCGTAGACCATGTTCATCAGCTACTATTACTCAGCGTTAAAAACTCTATCAGACTACAAAATAAAATGTATACATTAGGGGGGGAGGATGCTTCCCCATAGCCAGCTAAATTTATAGGAAATTGCGAAATAAACTAATTCTGAACTTTTCAATTATTAATAATTAAATATCTACATATTTATGAATGATTTTATATTCTCTGAATTTATGATTATTTTCACAATTCAAAGTTATATTAAAATCACCTTAATATTAAAGTGAAATACATAATGTAAAATTATATAGTCATAATATTAGTTTTTTATTTTTCTCAATAAAAATTCGTGGCTTATAATATTTTAATGAATGACTTATAAAGTTTTCATTGAAAGTTTATTCCATAGAATGTAAGTACTACCATTAAAGTGAAAGTAAAAATAGATTTTAGTGAAGAATTAATATAAATTAAAATTAGTGAGAGCTGCTGATCAAATCAGACAATAATCCTACTAATATCTTACTTATAAATTTTTTTAAATTTCTTTGAAAAGTATAATCAGTCTCTCGTTAATAAAGAGAAGATTTATTGAGCTACCATAAAGTCAATTTTGTTACATTAATTCTGATTTAATATCCTCGAGAAAACTTGTTAAAAAATAAATACTTAATAAAAAGATGCAAGTCTTATAATTTCAAAGGGTACATGTCCAAATTATATAATTAATGTTAAAAGACCAAACTTCTAAATATTATATTTAAAACTCGTGTCTCCTTATAGATTAAAAAATATATATATATAAAGAAATTAATTAAAGAGAAAAAAGTAGTAATTATTTACTGCAAAATGAGTGGATATTATTTTTGCTTTTATTAAAAATATTTAAAATAAATTAAAAAATTAATTTTTTATGGTAGATATGAAATTTTTTATAACCATAAAATGGTCATTAATTTTAAATTTCTAATACAAATAAATTACTAATCATATTAACTGAATGTTTATGATATTTCAACTTTAGCTAATAAAAAACAAATATTTTTCGGAATCATTTGTTGAGAATATTATTGCTTAAATAAAGAGAATTATTACAATTACTTAATTGGATTTTTTTAATTTAAAATTAATGTGAATATTTTATTTAAATATAGATCAAGTCGATATAATTAAAGGAAGCATAGGGTGTTAACTATTTTTCTGAAAATTTTTATTCACAAAATGCGGGGCTAATTACTCATAACCATTTTTTTATTTTAAAATTAAATCTTTAAGAAAATATGTGGGGGAAGGTTTCCTGGCACTGGAGGAATTTTCCTTCACTTTTTTTTATTTGTAAAATTTAATAAATTTTACATAAATTAAAAATTTATTTAAAATTAAATATTAAGAGGATATTTTTATAAGTAGTTCAAGAAAGTATAGTGTTACACATTGTCTAACATTAAAAAAGGAAGATTAATTGAATCAGAATTTCAATAACTATTGGATATAATACTTGGAATTATTGAGTACAGAGAGAAGAAATTATATAGTAATTGGTTGATGCTTTTATCCATGCTAATAGATATATTAATTAATTTAATGGTCAAATATGTATAATTAGAACAATCAAATTAGTCAGGAAGTTAGTTGATAGTTGCTATAAAGTTTAATTTAATAAAAAAAAATATTCTAATGCAGGAGACCTTTCCCCCTTAAATATCAAAATGATTATAATTTAAATAATTATTACTCTCTTCTTTATTATAAGATACATATTTTATACTTTTCTAAAGGTGATTAAAATAAAATAAGATTATATATCTTTTTTGAGATTACTTCTAAAAAATATTTATAATTCTAAAATATCAAAAATTAAAAATATATAAATCCAAATTTACCCTAATTTTTCCTTTTTTTTTCTAATTGTTAATATATCTTACTCTTTGTTAATTAATAGATGGAGATTTACTCTAATTTACAGGTTAAAGGCATTTAATTTGTTCATTATAAAATATTCTACCGATGTGATATGTATTTTAAGTTATATTAAATATATTAAAACATATAATGAAAGATTTTATATTTTTATTCTAAAATATGATAGCCATAAAATTGGTTAAATCCGAGCCAGAAAATCTCATTTTTAAGCTCCAATTTTATTTTTAATCAATCTTTGTTGGCGTCATAATTTATTGATGCATATTAAATAAATATATATAGTCAAATCGATCGGCAGATTAATAGAAAAATTGTTTTAAATTTTTGTTACTGTGTGAATTTTATCACTTAAGATATTAAATATTTGAATGGCATATTCATCAATTATATTAAAATATAATAAATATAAATAATTATAGGTAAGGTCTATTCATTATTATAGGTACTATTTTAAAACTAAGTTGCTTGATTAAGTTTTTGTATATAAATTAAAGTTTAATAACTATTTCAGATAATTTTTATAAGTAAAATAGTTTAAAATTGATTGAATATTATGATAATTTTTAGAATATTATGAGTTATTTTAATTATATTTTGGTTAGGGAGCATGAGCAGCGGGGCACTCAACTTATTTTCCTTATTATTAATTCATAAATTTAGGAAATAATTAATGTTAAATTTTATATTTTGTTTGCAATATTAATTTTAGGCTTGACGTGAATCACTTCATACTTCCAGTTAGAACCACGGTTTCCTGCTACTGCCTGAAAAGAGTCACTGTTGAATTATGGAGCAAGTAAGAGTGGATTTACTTACAACTCTCCTTAGAAGTTTATGAAAAATTAAATTGGATTCAATCATAGATGTGGTAAAAAATTGAAAAAGTTCTAGGTCATGAATAGAGGAAGATTTTTGAAAATTTAGTTATTTTAGTTACAAACTCTGGATTGGCCTTAGAAAATTTAATTTTAATTTTGTCCAAAGCCAAATGATTAAGCGTTTACCCCTGATGCTTCAATAGTAGAATTCAAGCACCTCGTTATACCTTAGTCTTCTTAGATATTGATTTTTCCGCAATTATTGAAATAAATTAAAAAATGATTCATAAATATTGCAAGGGTTGGAATTTTGACTCTAGCATGAAAAATAAAGGCTTTTATCATTTAATTCATAGTTATTAGAATTAGTTAATAAAATATATAGAAAAATTGGAGATATTGGAGTAATCACAGTTATCCTTATCGTTATCTTAAGAGATCTAATTGAATATATTTGATGATTCAAAGGGATTTAGTTGTTAGGGAAAAACAGGCTATTGGACTTAGTCAAAGTTAATATTTCTTGGACAGAGACTCTTTACTTTAAACATAATTAAAGATTTAGAATACTTTACATAATACCATTAAAAATTATTTTAAAGAGACCATCCAGGTCTGAAATTGATATACGAGGCTAGTTTTTTGGCTTAATTACCAATTTAAAAATAAACCACAAAGAAAATGTATATTATAGTATCATTAAATGCCTCTCTAAATATTCACTATTTCTAGGAAAATTTCTAATTGTTATTTTTGCTCTGGGGTAGAATGAGCTTTAGTTTGTGGCTAAATTAGAGGAGATCTGAATTGCAGAGGCTTTTCGAGGAATTAAATGGTTCTCAAGCGTTTCTCTGGGGTCTGTGATGTACAATTAAATGGGGGGAGGGTAAATATTATCATAACAAACAAATTTTCACTCTAAATTTAAAAAAAAAACAATTATGTACTTTGAGTGTTCGCTCCTGTTCTAGAAAATACAGGAGAGGCCAAAAACTTGGGGAAATTCCTGCTTAATTGATATAAATTCTTATAATTATGATTATAAATACGTATTTAGCTTCCAAAGATTGAGCTCTGTTGAGATGCCGAATCAACGACACTATCATTATCTTTTGTATTTTCAGTTGCCAGGTCGCAAAAATAATATTCATATATAAATAATTAATATGTTTCTTATTTCGCTTTGTTATTTTGAGACATCAGAAATTTAATTCATTTTTGACTCAGATACCTAGACATTAGCAAGGTTTTCATTATTCGAGAAAGGCAAGGAAACTGACTCATCTTGCATCTCAATGTCATTGTCATTACTCTCAAGCTACTCAAGATAAAAATTATATTTATTCAAGATTAAATTTATTTAATAAAGATTGTAGGATTTAGGGTTAAAAATATCTTATTCTTAATATAATTCATTTAAGAAATATATTTCAATAATAATAATCATCAAATTAATTAATAGTTAAATATAAGATATCAAAATTTTATTTTTTTATTCTAAAAAGACCTTAAGTTAATCTTACTTTAATAATATTTTGTAATTATGAGCCGAAATTTAATTATATTGTAATTATATCTATCAATAATAGGCAAATTTATTGAAATAAAATTTATTAATAAAATAACTCAATTCTTTATCATTAACATTATCTTTCAAAAAATTAATACATCTTATGCTCCGACTTACATAAATTTATTAATTTCCCCAAAATTAACAAGCAATTGTTATAATTTCTTAAATTATAAATTTTATTATATTATAAAATCCCCATTATTTGAGCTTATTTGAGTTTATGTTAGCTGATAAAGCGTCTAGGTCATCAATGAACCTAAAAAATATAGAAACAATACTTTATATTAATATTTTAATTAATCTAATTATTTTTTACAGATTTACTTAAAAACCTATCTTTATTTGATTTTTGGGATTCATCAAGCAAAGTTTAATTCATGTTCAGTTTTTTATTTGATGATAACATTTTATTAGAAGCGTAATCACAGTTAGATACTTAAAGTAATAATTATTTTAATATAAATTATAAAAGTGGAATAATAAATGAGTCTATTATTATTAAAATAGGGGGGGGGGGCAATGAACAGAAAAAGTATCTTGTTTTTGTGTAATTTCTTCCTACCTCCATAAATGCTTATGAATTTTATCATGATTTTTTAAGTTAATGTAACATTAATTCACTATATTTATTTAGGTTGTTTTTGTTTTTTTTTTCTTTATAATAACGGTTATAAATGAATAAAAGAAATTTAAGGGGAATGTAGTTTTAGATATTTATTGATGAAGTTTATTATTAATAAATAAGCAAAACTAGAAAATTAATTCTTAATAAATATAGGGACTAATTTTTATAAAATGAAAGATATTATTGTATAATTTAAAGAGCTCACAGTAAAATATATAGAAAAAGTAAGTTAAATAATATTTGTAAAAATTATATATTTTAAAAAATATTTCAAATCTTAAATTGAATTTATTAAATAATGAAACACATGAGGCATGAAATATGGAGATCATAATATATCCACCATCAAAATATATAATATATTTAAAAATTTTTTTAAAAAAATTTATTATAATTTGTTAAAATTAAGTGTGTTTTTAAATTAGCTTGTATTTTATGGTTATGATTTATAAAATTGTACATAAATCGGATATTTTATTAAATTAATCTAAATTATTGAATAATTAAAATTATATATGTTAGAAATATTCAAAATATTCATTATTTTTTAATAATGACTAAGAGTTTATTACGCAATTTATTAAAAAGAATCAATAGATTTCTGTCAAAATTGACAGTTGTTTTTTTATTTCATTTGAAGCTCATCATTATTTTTATATTTAAATTTTTTATTTATAAATCTCTTCAATTAGGACGAACAAGAATATTTATTATTTTATAATTAAAATTTTCCTTATCTATATAGTAGCATTTAAGTTCACATTTAATGAATGAAAATTAAATCATGAAAATATAGAAACTTTATATTGTATAAAACGCACATTTATATATAAATTGCTCATTAGTTAGCAGAAGCCTCTATCTCCTTATCAGCTCTAATCTTCTGTTTAATAGTTTCCCATTCACTCTACATGCCAGCGAATTGCTTGAATTTTTCAATGTCTTCTTCCTTTGAATATTGTGTAAGGAATTTCTATCTGTAGGCTACAACGGTGTCAACATGAGTTTAGTGCTACACAGTAATATCAAGTGCTCTCTCCCATCTGAAAACTTAATATTCATCTTGATGGCCCGGTAATAAAGTCTTGCTTGAAGTAGGATTTACTCTGCTTCATTAATCTTTTTGCAGTAGAGAGCAAGAGCTGTGTTTCTACTTGGCTCTGATGGCAGATCTTTAATGTAGTTGATAAATTGTACTTTGTCTGCTTCATCAATAGCTGCAAAAGAAATTTAAACTGTATTCAATTCTCTGCAGTAGATGCTCATAGCTACAAGACAAGCCCAAAGAGTACCTTCTTTCACAAATCTGCATAGTCTAATAGCCTTTTCAAAATCAGCTTTATCAACATACTCGTACAAGATTTTAGGGTATGGAGAAATTGAGAGGGTTGCAAGAGAACCATCTAATCTTCTGACTGTACTTAGATTGCCATTAAAAGTAAGCATTTGGGCTAATTTTCCAACATCTGAAGCATCCTTTACTGCCATAGCCTTTGTCATTAAATCTCTGTCAACATAAACTGCATTTGGATAGAACCATGTCAATAGTTTTCCATCTGCGATACATGCAAGCATATCGTTTCCATCGTTCCATTAGAAGCTGTCTACAATACTTGAGATCTTGATTATTTCTGGTTTGTGTACCATTGTCAAGAACATATCTCTATTACTATCAATGAATGCCATCTTTCTCTCACTTGACATTTCAACTTGATTAACTTCCATCTCTACAATTTCAGTTGAGTGCTCAATTGTAACGTTTGATGGCTTTCCACTAATAATGTCAAAAACTCTAACAATCTTTGGATTAGTGGGATCTACCATTGCAAGAACATCTGAACTTAGTGATAAATGCCTTGAATTTAAGAATTCAACTCTGAGACCTTGGAATTTAGGAGTGGAGATTAATTTGCCTTCGTAGTTGTAAATTATGAAGTTCTAACTAGCATCGATCAAAGCGAAATATTTTGCACCTTAAATAATGAGATATACGCTATTTTTACATCAAATACGAATGGAGAAGACCAATTGATTACATTGTAAACATAGCATTGAGTAGTTGTACAAGCCACCATGTGGTTATGTTTCATACCTCATATTGACAACTCTTTCTCTGAAGTCAAGATCTTCATTCATTTTATGGAGGTAGTCATTAACCTAAATTTTATTGTCTTCATCTAAAGTAGCTTCAATATGAGCCCATGACAGTTTCCTATCTACGATGTAACCGAACACAACAGATCCATTGCCTCCTGCTCCAGATACAACAGTACCATCATGACTCCATGAGAGTTTTAGAATTGAACCAGCTGTTGGTTTGTGGAATGAATATGACTATCCTGATTTATAGCACAGTCTAAGCCTTTCAAAACTACCTACTGCAAAATAATCACCATTTGGAGCCCATTTAATGCTAGTGATTACATGGTCGTAAGCTGAGGAGCAATACAATTATCTTCCATATTAATCCCAGACTCTGTATTTACAATCTTCTCCACAAAAAATAATTATATTATTGCCTGGGTTCCAGTCAACTCCGAGTACCACTCCATCGTGAGCTTTCCATTGTAACTATTTGCTTCCTGGCAAGGTTGGAACAATTGTTAAATTTTTGTCGCAAGCATAGAGTAATGAATCGTTTTCTCTGCTCCAGACAATACCATAAATAGGTTTGCTTCCCTGAACAACTGCTGATCTCAACATGCCTCCTCTTGACCAAATCTTAATTTACCCATCTTCTCCTGTGGTTACAAGTGCAGCTCCATCATAGCTCCATTTTACTGAAATGATGGCGCTAGCATGAGCTTCTGAAACACTTTTTTCGATACGCCCTGCCTTAGAAATCAATTTGAAACTTCCATCTGAGCATGCGAGTGCAGCAACTTCGTTAGCTCCTTTACCTGAAGGCAGCCAATCCATATCTACGACTGGTACATCAACTGTCATTATGGTTGAGTCGAATTCTCCATTTACATCCCATTTAATAACCTGTAAATCATCGCTAACACTGAAGAGTTCTCCTGAATTTGGCCAGCCAACAGATGAAACAATTAAAATATTAACTATGGAAATAAAAACAATAATTTTTTTTTAAATTCATAATTCTTTGAAATATAAAATAAGTTTTAAATATCAGTATGTTTACTGCGTTCTAATCTCTTTATCTTGAATCTCATATTTTCGGAAGATAGTAATTTGAAATTTAAATTATTAATATTTAGTTAAAATTACTTATTTAATGAGATAATTAATAAATAACTCTAAAGAGATAAAAATATATTAATAGATTTATATTCATTCAATTATTATACAATAAAAATATTTATTAATCTAATAGTATTATTAACTTAAAAACAAACTTACTGATTCTTACATCTTTATCATAATTATTTAGTTTTCATATTTGTGACAGTTTTAATGAATAAGCAATCTTATGATTTGTATGCTGTTTAATACAAATAAACTTTATTAAATTTTAAATAAATATGAAAAATCTACCTTTTTAAAATAGAATGAAGAATTGAGAAGCGACTATAATCCTTTTTATATTATTGACAAATTCAATTATAAATATTAATTTATTGAAAGCTTACTTATTTTAGTTTCAAAGTATTGTTTTTTTTAATTTAGTAGTTATATTTATAATAGCATACAATTGAAGCAAATAATTTGTATTTCTTAGCATAATTTAAGATTATCTTTTATTTATAATCAATAACAATAAGTTCGATTTGCAATCAAATCTCTTCATAGATGGCTGATTGGAAAGTCTATGATGGAGTAAAAATGCCTTATAATTAGTACATTAAGTTTAATGGAGCTTAAGGAATTTACGCATAAAACACAGTATCTGATTTAACTATAATAAACTAATTAGTATTTTAATTTGAAAAGTTGCATATAAATATAGTTTATAGTTAATGAACTATTCTATAATAGATTTTTATAGCTACACTTTTTCAATATGGTTTCGGTTAAGTTAATTTCCTTGGGACTTAAAGAGAGATTTTGATATATTTACTT
>ARYC01020831.1:0-16978 GCA_000711775.1 Oxytricha trifallax
ATACTTTTCTAAAGGTGATTAAAATAAAATAAGATTATATATCTTTTTTGGAGATTACTTCTAAAAAATATTTATAATTCTAAAATATCAAAAATTAAAAATATATAAATCCAAATTTACCCTCATTTTTCCTTTTTTTTCTAATTGTTAATATATCTTACTCTTTGTTAATTAATATATGCGATTTACTCTTATTTACAGGTTAAAGGCATTTAATTTGTTCATTATAAAATATTCTACCGATGTGATATGTATTTTAAGTTATATTAAATATATTAAAACATATAATGAAAGATTATATATTTATTCTAAAATATGAAAGCCATAAAATTGGTTAAATCCGAGCCAAAAAATCTCATTTTTAAGCTCCAATTTTATTTTTAATCAATCTTTGTTGGCGTCATAATTTATTGATGAATATTAAATAAATATATATAGTCAAATCGATCGACAGATTAATAGAAAAATTGTTTTAAATTTTTGTTACTGTGTGAATTTTATCACTTAAGATATTAAATATTTGAATGGCATATTCATCAATTATATTAAAATATAATAAATATAAATAATTATAGGTAAGGTCTATTCATTATTATAGGTACTATTTTAAAACTAAGTTGCTTGATTAAATTTTTGAATATAAATTAAAGTTTAATAACTATTCCAGATAATTTTTATAAGTAAAAAGTTTAAATTGATTGAATATTATGATAATTTTTAGAATATTATGAGTTATTTTAATTATATTTTGGTTAGGGAGCATGAGCAGCGGGGCACTCAACTTATTTTCCTTATTATTAATTCATAAATTTAGGAAATAATTAATGTTAAATTTTATATTTTGTTTGCAATATTAATTTTAGGCTTGACGTGAATCACTTCATACTTCCAGTTAGAACCACGGTTTCCTGCTACTGCCTGAAAAGAGTCACTGTTGAATTATGGAGCAAGTAAGAGTGGATTTACTTACAACTCTCCTTAGAAGTTTATGAAAAATTAAATTGGATTCAATCATAGATGTGGTAAAAAATTGAAAAAGTTCTAGGTCATGAATAGAGGAAGATTTTTGAAAATTTAGTTATTTTAGTTACAAACTCTGGATTGGCCTTAGAAAATTTAATTTTAATTTTGTCCAAAGCCAAATGATTAAGCGTTTACCCCTGATGCTTCAATAGTAGAATTCAAGCACCTCGTTATACCTTAGTCTTCTTAGATATTGATTTTTCCGCAATTATTGAAATAAATTAAAAAATGATTCATAAATATTGCAAGGGTTGGAATTTTGACTCTAGCATGAAAAATAAAGGCTTTTATCATTTAATTCATAGTTATTAGAATTAGTTAATAAAATATATAGAAAAATTGGAGATATTGGAGTAATCACAGTTATCCTTATCGTTATCTTAAGAGATCTAATTGAATATATTTGATGATTCAAAGGGATTTAGTTGTTAGGGAAAAACAGGCTATTGGACTTAGTCAAAGTTAATATTCTTGGACAGAGACTCTTTACTTTAAACATAATTAAAGATTTAGAATACTTTACATAATACCATTAAAAATTATTTTAAAGAGACCATCCAGGTCTGAAATTGATATACGAGGCTAGTTTTTTGGCTTAATTACCAATTTAAAAATAAACCACAAAGAAGAAAATGTATATTATAGTATCATTAAATGCCTCTCTAAATATTCACTATTTCTAGGAAAATTTCTAATTGTTATTTTTGCTCTGGGGTAGAATGAGCTTTAGTTTGTGGCTAAATTAGAGGAGATCTGAATTGCAGAGGCTTTTCGAGGAATTAAATGGTTCTCAAGCGTTTCTCTGGGGTCTGTGATGTACAATTAAATGGGGGGAGGGTAAATATTATCATAACAAACAAATTTTCACTCTAAATTTAAAAAAAAAACAATTATGTACTTTGAGTGTTCGCTCCTGTTCTAGAAAATACAGGAGAGGCCAAAAACTTGGGGAAATTCCTGCTTAATTGATATAAATTCTTATAATTATGATTATAAATACGTATTTAGCTTCCAAAGATTGAGCTCTGTTGAGATTGCCGAATCAACGACACTATCATTATCTTTTGTATTTTCAGTTGCCAGGTCGCAAAAATAATATTCATATATAAATAATTAATATGTTTCTTATTTCGCTTTGTTATTTTGAGACATCAGAAATTTAATTCATTTTTGACTCAGATACCTAGACATTAGCAAGGTTTTCATTATTCGAGAAAGGCAAGGAAACTGACTCATCTTGCATCTCAATGTCATTGTCATTACTCTCAAGCTACTCAAGATAAAAATTATATTTATTCAAGATTAAATTTATTTAATAAAGATTGTAGGATTTAGGGTTAAAAATATCTTATTCTTAATATAATTCATTTAAGAAATATATTTCAATAATAATAATCATCAAATTAATTAATAGTTAAATATAAGATATCAAAATTTTATTTTTTTATTCTAAAAAGACCTTAAGTTAATCTTACTTTAATAATATTTTGTAATTATGAGCCGAAATTTAATTATATTGTAATTATATCTATCAATAATAGGCAAATTTATTGAAATAAAATTTATTAATAAAATAACTCAATTCTTTATCATTAACATTATCTTTCAAAAAATTAATACATCTTATGCTCCGACTTACATAAATTTATTAATTTCCCCAAAATTAACAAGCAATTGTTATAATTTCTTAAATTATAAATTTTATTATATTATAAAATCCCCATTATTTGAGCTTATTTGAGTTATGTTAGCTGATAAAGCGTCTAGGTCATCAATGAACCTAAAAAATATAGAAACAATACTTTATATTAATATTTTAATTAATCTAATTATTTTTTACAGATTTACTTAAAAACCTATCTTTATTTGATTTTTGGGATTCATCAAGCAAAGTTTAATTCATGTTCAGTTTTTTATTTGATGATAACATTTTATTAGAAGCGTAATCACAGTTAGATACTTAAAGTAATAATTATTTTAATATAAATTATAAAAGTGGAATAATAAATGAGTCTATTATTATTAAAATAGGGGGGGGGGGCAATGAACAGAAAAAGTATCTTGTTTTTGTGTAATTTCTTCCTACCTCCATAAATGCTTATGAATTTTATCATGATTTTTTAAGTTAATGTAACATTAATTCACTATATTTATTTAGGTTGTTTTTGTTTTTTTTTTCTTTATAATAACGGTATAAATGAATAAAAGAAATTTAAGGGGAATGTAGTTTTAGATATTTATTGATGAAGTTTATTATTAATAAATAAGCAAAACTAGAAAATTAATTCTTAATAAATATAGGGACTAATTTTTATAAAATGAAAGATATTATTGTATAATTTAAAGAGCTCACAGTAAAATATATAGAAAAAGTAAGTTAAATAATATTTGTAAAAATTATATATTTTAAAAAATATTTCAAATCTTAAATTGAATTTATTAAATAATGAAACACATGAGGCATGAAATATGGAGATCATAATATATCCACCATCAAAATATATAATATATTTAAAAATTTTTTTAAAAAAATTTATTATAATTTGTTAAAATTAAGTGTGTTTTTAAATTAGCTTGTATTTTATGGTTATGATTTATAAAATTGTACATAAATCGGATATTTTATTAAATTAATCTAAATTATTGAATAATTAAAATTATATATGTTAGAAATATTCAAAATATTCATTATTTTTTAATAATGACTAAGAGTTTATTACGCAATTTATTAAAAAGAATCAATAGATTTCTGTCAAAATTGACAGTTGTTTTTTTATTTCATTTGAAAGCTCATCATTATTTTTATATTTAAATTTTTTATTTATAAATCTCTTCAATTAGGACGAACAAGAATATTTATTATTTTATAATTAAAATTTTCCTTATCTATATAGTAGCATTTAAGTTCACATTTAATGAATGAAAATTAAATCATGAAAATATAGAAACTTTATATTGTATAAAACGCACATTTATATATAAATTGCTCATTAGTTAGCAGAAGCCTCTATCTCCTTATCAGCTCTAATCTTCTGTTTAATAGTTTCCCATTCACTCTACATGCCAGCGAATTGCTTGAATTTTTCAATGTCTTCTTCCTTTGAATATTGTGTAAGGAATTTCTATCTGTAGGCTACAACGGTGTCAACATGAGTTTAGTGCTACACAGTAATATCAAGTGCTCTCTCCCATCTGAACAACTTAATATTCATCTTGATGGCCCGGTAATAAAGTCTTGCTTGAAGTAGGATTTACTCTGCTTCATTAATCTTTTTGCAGTAGAGAGCAAGAGCTGTGTTTCTACTTGGCTCTGATGGCAGATCTTTAATGTAGTTGATAAATTGTACTTTGTCTGCTTCATCAATAGCTGCAAAAGAAATTTAAACTGTATTCAATTCTCTGCAGTAGATGCTCATAGCTACAAGACAAGCCCAAAGAGTACCTTCTTTCACAAATCTGCATAGTCTAATAGCCTTTTCAAAATCAGCTTTATCAACATACTCGTACAAGATTTTAGGGTATGGAGAAATTGAGAGGGTTGCAAGAGAACCATCTAATCTTCTGACTGTACTTAGATTGCCATTAAAAGTAAGCATTTGGGCTAATTTTCCAACATCTGAAGCATCCTTTACTGCCATAGCCTTTGTCATTAAATCTCTGTCAACATAAACTGCATTTGGATAGAACCATGTCAATAGTTTTCCATCTGCGATACATGCAAGCATATCGTTTCCATCGTTCCATTAGAAGCTGTCTACAATACTTGAGATCTTGATTATTTCTGGTTTGTGTACCATTGTCAAGAACATATCTCTATTACTATCAATGAATGCCATCTTTCTCTCACTTGACATTTCAACTTGATTAACTTCCATCTCTACAATTTCAGTTGAGTGCTCAATTGTAACGTTTGATGGCTTTCCACTAATAATGTCAAAAACTCTAACAATCTTTGGATTAGTGGGATCTACCATTGCAAGAACATCTGAACTTAGTGATAAATGCCTTGAATTTAAGAATTCAACTCTGAGACCTTGGAATTTAGGAGTGGAGATTAATTTGCCTTCGTAGTTGTAAATTATGAAGTTCTAACTAGCATCTATTAAAGCGAAATATTTTTCACCTTAAATAATGAGATATACACTATCTTTTACATCAAATACGAATGGAAAAGACCAATTCATTACATTGTAAACATAGCATTGAGTAGTTGTACAAACCACCATGTTATGTTTCATACCTCATATTGACAACTCTTTCTCTGAAGTCAAGATCTTCATTCATTTCATGGAGGCAGTCATTAACCTAAATTTTATTGTCTTCATCTAAAGTAGCTTCAATATGAGCCCATGACAGTTACCTATCTACGATGTAACCGAACACAACAGATCCATTGCCTCCTGCTCCAGATACAACAGTACCATCATGACTCCATGAGAGTTTTAGAATTGAACCAGCTGTTGGTTTGTGGAATGACTATGACCATCCTGATTTATCGCACAGTCTAAGCATTTCATAACTACCTACTGCAAAATAATCACCATTTGGAGCCCATTTAATGCTAGTGATTACATGGTCGTAAGCTGAGGAGCAATACAATTATCTTCCATATTAATCCCAGACTCTGTATTTACAATCTTCTCCACAAAAAATAATTATATTATTGCCTGGGTTCCAGTCAACTCCGAGTACCACTCCATCGTGAGCTTTCCATTGTAACTATTTGCTTCCTGGCAAGGTTGGAACAATTGTTAAATTTTTGTCGCAAGCATAGAGTAATGAATCGTTTTCTCTGCTCCAGACAATACCATAAATAGGTTTGCTTCCCTGAACAACTGCTGATCTCAACATGCCTCCTCTTGACCAAATCTTAATTTACCCATCTTCTCCTGTGGTTACAAGTGCAGCTCCATCATAGCTCCATTTTACTGAAATAATCGCGCTAGCGTGAGCTTCTGAAACACTTTTTCGATACGCCCTGCCTTAGAAAACAATTTGAAACTTCCATCTGAGCATGCGAGTGCAGCAACTTCGTTAGCTCCTTTACCTGAAGGCAGGCAATCTATATCTACGACTGGTATATCAACTGTCATTATGGTTGAGACGAATTCTCCATTACATCCCATTTAATAACCTGTAAATCATCGCTAACACTGAAGAGTTCTCCTGAATTTGACCAGCCGACAGATGAAACAATCAAAATATTAACTATGTAAATAAAAACAATATTTTTTTTTAAATTCATAATTCTTTGAAATATAAAATATGTTTTAAATGTCAGTATGTTTACTGCGTTCTAATCTCTTAATCTTGAATCTCATATTTACGGAATATAGTAATTTGAAATTTAAATTATTAATATTTAGTTAAAATTACTTATTTAATGAGATAATTAATAAATAACTCTAAAGAGATAAAAATAGTATTTAATAGATTTATATTCATTCAATTATTATACAATAAAAATATTTATTAATCTAATAGTATTATTAACTTAAAAACAAACTTACTGATTCTTACATCTTTATCATAATTATTTAGTTTTCATATTTGTGACAGTTTTAATGAATAAGCAATCTTATGATTTGTATGCTGTTTAATACAAATAAACTTTATTAAATTTTAAATAAATATGAAAAATCTACCTTTTTAAAATAGAATGAAGAATTGAGAAGCGACTATAATCCTTTTTATATTATTGACAAATTCAATTATAAATATTAATTTATTGAAAGCTTACTTATTTTAGTTTCAAAGTATTGTTTTTTTTAATTTAGTAGTTATATTTATAATAGCATACAATTGAAGCAAATAATTTGTATTTCTTAGCATAATTTAAGATTATCTTTTATTTATAATCAATAACAATAAGTTCGATTTGCAATCAAATCTCTTCATAGATGGCTGATTGGAAAGTCTATGATGGAGTAAAAATGCCTTATAATTAGTACATTAAGTTTAATGGAGCTTAAGGAATTTACGCATAAAACACAGTATCTGATTTAACTATAATAAACTAATTAGTATTTTAATTTGAAAAGTTGCATATAAATATAGTTTATAGTTAATGAACTATTCTATAATAGATTTTTATAGCTACACTTTTTCAATATGGTTTCGGTTAAGTTAATTTCCTTGGGACTTAAAGAGAGATTTTGATATATTTATTTGCTAGCCAGATTGTTTTTCAATTACATTAAATCGAAATAAAGAACTCAGAACTACAGGGGACAAGGCTGGAGTTTTTAATGTTGATGGAAATCTCAAGTACAATAATTGGTATATCATCTTGATTAGTTAGTTTTATTGAGTTTTAATAAATTAATTCATATAATTTATCAAATCAAAATGATTGAATTAAGCATTTTTGTTTCATACTATGTATTTAAAGCTTATTGAATTTTCAATAACATAATGATAGTGCTATAAAATTATTTAAATCTTGATAAGAGCAAAGTCAGATACATCAAGTTTTCAGTTAAGAGATTTGAAATTTACTTTGGTAAACCAAGACACAACTTCACAATTCTTCCCCTATGGAAAAACTTCGCTATCTTTTGACTCAATAGTTGTTGGAATTGATAAGGATCGTAAAAACGCAGGGTTTATTGGAAATATCAGAAATTTCAAATTATTCTCCGGTTCATTAACAGACGAAATATCTTAAAAGATATAAAATTCATATATTATTCCAAGAAGAGATCAAAAGATGTAGATATTACTCGATGATATTGATAACTTAAGAAATGAAGGAGACAGAGTAAATTTTGAAATTATTCGAAATAATGGAGTCATTTCTAATGAAGTAGACTTTTTAGGATCTTTTGACTGCTATGACCCACCCACCTCTGGATTCACTTAAATTCTGAAGTTTAACAAGTCAATGAGCTTGCCATAGTAAACGTTTATTACAAGCTAAATTACAAACTCAAACTTCAATACCAGCGTATAGATGTGGGTTAAAAGAGATGGTTCTGTAAAATTTAATACTTTTACTGATCAAACAGAAGTACTTTTTAATCATGTTGGTGTCACAAAGGCATCATTTACTTTAACTGATAACAATATTAATTTAATGATAATGATCTATAAATTACTCAAATATCCTGCAAAGGTTTTATTATTTTTCAAAATAAGGCAATAACATGAGATTAGAAGGTAGGGAAAGTAATAAATATGGAGTGATGAAGTTTCCACATAACAGATGGGTGTTTATTTAAATAGTTTCTACAAACGCATTGCTGTAAGCTACTCTATTTGACGATTAGAACTCATAAGAAGGCACAATTACTGTCACATACTAATCTTCTTAAACTGCAATATCTCGATAAGTGACAATTGATCAATATTTTAATGGGTTAATTATGGGCGTTAAATTTTATAAGACTAAGCTACCTCCTTAAACCGGCCCTCATACTTTCTCTTATTCAATTGAAAAAGACTCTAATGCATTACTGTATTTTTGGTTCACATAAGGTGGTTAAAACTAAGACTTCGTCTTTCAAAATATTGTTCAAAACGATATTGGAAGAACAATTGTTGCCTCAGCAGGTACAAAGGAATTAGCAAATTATTATGGAATTATAGGAACAAATACTTACGCATCAGGATCTTTAACTGGAACCACAAATTTTGATGGATACACTTGTAAAGATAACAGAGAAAAGGCTTTTATGGCTTCTGATACGAGTTACCTCTCAACAACCTTTACTCTTAATAATAATCTTTCTTAATTCACAGTTGAGTTTTGGGTAAGATTAACAGCTACTCTCACTGGTGGGGCTTTTTTTCTAACAATGCAAGACACTTCTAGAAATTAGTAACTGTACTTAACAATTTAATAGGAATCCAATCAATTGAAATGCTATCCATTTTATCAACAAAAATCATCAATAAAATTAGATTATTTAGACTACTAAAACAGCTTACAGGATTGGATTAATATCACTTGTTCTTTAGATTCTACTCGAAATGAAATAGAAGGGTAAATTTACTATAAAACTTTAGACTATATCTACTATACTGATATAACTAATATAACAACAAGATCTCTTCCCTAATAAGGCTACAAGTTATTTATAAACATCAATCCCGAAACCCTTAGAAATGGAGTAAGTAAATCTCGAGATAAGATTCTGGGATTATACCAGAAATTATAATCAAATAAGACTTTAAAGATTTATGAGACTTAATATCACTTTGGAAAGAGCAAATTTTTATTCATACATGATATTAGGTTATGCTTAATATGGAGGCTAGCTTCTAGAATTAGATTATTCAGATGCAAATCTTAATTAAAAAGTAACTTTTAAAAGTGTAACCTGGCAATAAAATACTGATTTACTCATCTGTCCTGAAGGCTACTTTAAATCAACAAAAGAAACTATAAAAATATTATATATTGATCTCAGTTTCTTTTTATTATACTTGCTTCAGATAAGCTCTTCAAATACTTTACATAGCAAACTATAAAACTTAAAATTCAAGATATGTAATAACATCAAGATTCTCTGCATTCAGAAATTTTTATTCCAGAGATAATTCAAATTTACTCTTTGATCATATTTGGTAAATTCAAGCAACAGACACTTAGAACTAAACAAACACAAGATTCTTCCCAACATATTTTAACCCATAAGCAAATTTTTAAGATTTGAATTTTGATTTTGATTAAGTTACAGACAGACCAGGAAGATACGATTTCTCACTTAAAATAGTTGACAAAAATAATTGGTAGAATTAAATGAAGGCAAATGTGAGATTAAGTGCAAAAAGATGTGCAAATATTTATGATTCAAGTACTAAACTTTCATTCATCTAAATCGACTTGAAATCAACAAGAACTGTAGAGAATGCTGTATTTACCTATGACTATAGTGAATGCTTCGACTACGTATTTGATGCATCATCACTTACTTTTAGCTTGGATATTCCAGGTGTAACAATGACCTCTTCCGATCATAACGCTTAAGCTAGAACTGTTACTATACGTACAACAACTTAAAGTGATATTCCTTCAAATGATTACTTTTACTTAAGGATCAAAGGAGTATGGAGAAATCCAAATAACAGAAATGACATATTAAAGTATCATTTAATTATGCTTGCCGTTATGTGGCAAAACTAGTTATTTCTCTAAAAACAAATTACGACATCGCTACAATCGGGGATACTGTATAAATAGATTTTGACGCAAAATTATCAAACTTAAATAAGGCTGTTGTCGATAGGCAATATACTTTAACTTGGATTTGTCCATCATAAATAGAAGAAATTTGTAGATCTAATCCAGTTAGACAACCTTTGAAACTTAATTATGATAAAGTAATAAAAGCTAGAATTGCTCTTTGGAGACCAACAGTTATTAGTTTAATTGGAAATACAAACTTTATATAAGGTGATGGAACAAGGCAAACCTCAGAGAGTATTTAAGTTACTTGGATCAATCTAAAACCAAAAGGAGAGTTAAAATAACTTTCTAAGAACTTAGTTTAAAGTTCTGTTATTGCTTATGAATTTGTCGTAACTTAAATGACCGAAGATTAGCTAGACTTAAAATGGTCGATGACACCTTCAATCAATAACGACTGTTCATATAACTCATTTGATAGAAAACAGTATGTTTCAAGGGTTCCTGTCTCTCAGTTAATACAAACTATCAACTTAAAGTGAATTTGAACTATAAAAACTAAACTCAACTACTGAATACCAGGACAACTGTATTCAAACTTCAAAATCCACCTCCAGGTGGATCATTATCATGTAATCCTACTTCAGGAAGTGGATTCGTCACACCAACAACTTGTGTTGCTTCTGGTTGAATAGTTGCTTAACAACCTTCAAGATATAAATTTTACGTTTTAGATACAGATGGAAAGTCAGTTGCAATGACTCCAATTTCAATCTTTAATTCTGCTACCTTTACGCCTCCTCCATCAAATTATTTTCATTTATTAAACTAGGATCTATGTAAGAATATTTGATACAAATGATCAATTCACATAATCCTCTATTACTGCAACTTTTTCTAGACAAACTTATTCTAACTCCACGCAAAGCAGACTCACACAAGCCTTGTAAAAGATTAATCCATCAACTCTAAACACAAACTTTATTCAAGAACTTTAATGGACAGCATCATATATAATCTCCTATTAACAGCAAATTCCAGTTGATTTAGCAATATCAAGTATAAGGCAAATCACACAAGGAATATTACAATAATCATAGTAAATTAATCAATTCAATAGTACGGAATAGAAAGCTTTTTTTGTACAAGAATTAGTACAAATATTCTCTTAAATCTCGAATTACTAATGGGCTGTAGATATTTCAAGTTTTAGTTGGTAATATCATTAATTAGAATATTCAAATTTATGTTTAAATGAAATAGCTATAAATAGGAGAAGCAAGAAATAATAAAATATAATTAATTAATACTTTCAATCAAAAAGATAATACAGTAAAATGCTTAGACTCGGAAAATCAGCCAAGAAACCAGCAGCTCAAACAGCATCAGCTGATGACTTCGCCAATCCAGACGCCCAAAACACTGCAGTAAACTAAAAATCAGTTAAGCTAGTTTCTACTGCTGGTGGTCTCGGAGACAGAAAGAAGAAGAAGAAGGTCAAGTTTGACAACATGCAAGTCTACATCTTCAGAGTACTCAAGCAAGTTCATCCAGAAATCGGTATCTCTAAACGTAGTATGGCAATTATGAACTCATTTATCAGAGACATCCTCGACAAGGTATGCAATGAAGCCTCTGGTCTCTCAAAGATGAAGAAAACTCAAACGATCAGCTCGAAAGATATTCAATGTGCTGTCAAGTTGCTCTTGCCAGGTGAACTCACAAACCATGCTGCCTCAGAAGGGACCAAGGCTTTGGCTAAATATACTCAGTGTGTTGACAATCAAAAGCAAAAGCCTCAAATTGCTTGAAATTGATCGATGAGAGATTTTAACTAGGTTATAGCTTAATTTTTTTAATTATTAAATCTAAAAATTATATTTCTCAGTTTTAATTAAATCTAGTAAATCATTTTATCAACTATGAGTCAATCAAGTATTTACAAATCAATTGTAGGTGATCAATATTTTCTAAAGATTTTCTTCTAAGTTTAAGCAAATATAATCGATACATTAGATATTCATTAATAATAAAGTAGATTGAGTGATTTATCAAAATCATCATAAAAAGAATGCAATAATATCACAGCTTAATTAAGATAGATTGTAACAAACTAAGAACAATTAATCTCCTCTAATCTTTTCGAAGGCTAGTCTTTTGTGATTAAAAATGAGATATTCAACATAAGTATTCAAAAGTACTCTAGATTGGCAAATATACTCTATGATCAAAGCTTTACAGATAATTAATATATCTAATATTCCTTCCCACTGTCAACTGGGCTTGAGCCAACTGATAGATAATCGCTCACTGTTATTAATTTTGAAAAAAGTCCATTCGTAGGAAGCTTTTTCAATAATCAAAGCTCCATTTGAAAAGGATCAATATACTTCTCCTACAGAGATTAAAATGGAAAATATCTAAGTGGCGATAGCGTTATTGGATCAATCTAGATTGCTTATAAGTATCAATTTAGCAAAGTTCTTGATTTATTAAACTAAACAACTTGTGGATATATCAAAGCTGAAGAAACTTAATGGGAAAATTCTTCATGCTATTTTATAATTATTTTTAATGCTCTACAACATTTGATGTGAGCAATAACTACATCTATTGCACCTGTAGACACATGTCTTACTATGCAATAATTGACGATTACCTAAGAAGAGAAGCTTTCCCCATTGATAATACTGATTTTAAAAATTGGCTGTCCCTGATTCCTTTTGGCTATATGCCAATTATTTTCATATTTGGCATGATCTATACGAACTCGAAAGATAATTAAGATTTCAGGACACTTAACAACTAAGATAACACTCTTGGTCTTGAGCTACTAGAAGGGAATTCAGTAACTATCAAGACATAATTGTTTAGAAGAAAGATTTTCTTTACTGGGTTTGGAGATAAATTCAATTTTAACACTCTTCTAAGAATTTAATTTTCTTATTTATAAAATGAATTATGATTATCAAGCTTCATCCTCTATCCCAATTAAAATACAATTTTGACCCTGAGATGCCAAGATTCTATAAATTCCTGTACCTCTTTAAGCGTGCTATGATTTTGCTTGCTATCTCATTCTTTTTCGTGAGTACAAAGACATTGATGATGTTAGAGATGAGCTAGATAATGATTTGATAATTAGCTTGGTTAAGATATTCGTTATTTTAGGAGGAGGTTCATTCTTATTTTCTCCTTTCCCAAGTTTTATTCTGAGTTGCTGTAGATCCAGATACTATCTTATCAGATAAAAGGGAGGAATTTCTTTCATGTAAGATGATGAAAAACTTTAGGCAAATAATGGTTAGTCTTAAGGCCCTACAGAATACAAGACCAATCCCAGCCCAGTAGTGCATGACAAACCAAACCCTTTAGATAAGCAGCCAACATATGAAGTAGAAAGATTTACAAATGTAAAGATTGACCCAAATCTCCCCTTAAAACTGCTATTTTTACTTGATAGAGCATCAACAGACAAGATAATTAGAGAGTATCCTACAAACATAAATTAAAGCTCAGGAAATTCGCAAAGCCTTGCATAAAAACTTTATGAATTGGATATTGACATAAACCCTCAACAATTTAATGTTACAGATCCTCCAGTTTATTTCCATGAATAAAATCACACTGATAATGTAATGAGTGATGATACTAATCGTAGACTGCATGAAAATTAAACGCCATAGAAAATAATAAGTATAGATCAAAATGATATTCAAGAATCATAATAGAATTTAAACCCTAATAACTATTTATTGAAAATTATAATTAATAAAAGATAATATTATTATTTAAAATAAAAGCTTTATAGAAGAATTAAACTCAAAAGAACTTTCTAATAAGTAATGGAAATTATATGTAATTTTTATTTTTAGATTAAAGTCTGATGAAGAATTTAGCTGGAGCAATTAAACTATAAAAGCATTTTTAATTATAATTTTGGTTTCAAAATCCTGCAAATAATATGCAGTACCTAAATATCCATCAACTGAATATAATTTTACATTTAGAATAGATGAATCTAATTCAATTCATTTTAACCCAGTATATGACAGTAAAGAGTAACTATCTTCGATTTCAGCTGCTAGAGGAAGTGGAAGCCATAAGCCATCTATAAACATTTTAGAAGGTGGCTCATTTAACAACAGACCGATATCAGCATCAGAAATTGACTACGATTTAAGAGAGGAGGAAGAATTTAAGAATAGTAATAATCGAGGCCTTCCCGCAACCCCTCACTTGTGCAACGGAATCTAAAAAATTAATATTTAACAAGCCATTTTAGTAAGTGACTAGTATGTAGAACAAATGTAAGCTAAAAACTTAACCACCCACCACTAACAAGAGAATTTTGATGATGATATCAGTCGCAGTTCACCCATTACTGCGAGAAGCAGAATCGATTATTTCAATGCTACAACGAAGAAATTAAACTTAAACTAAAACCGCTATACAGAAAATGAGCATTAAAACTTTGGAGATTCTTAACAGATTGGCAAGAGTAACACAGATTTGAACATGGACAACTTTTTAGGCAGTTTAGAGTCTCAATTAGATGCAGATGAGAAGAAAGAGTTAATTGAATAGAGCAGATATTGTGGACGCATGTTTGGAAATATAATCGCAATGATAATTAATCTGGGTATATTAGTAGCTGTTTTCTATTTCTACATAACTGAAGAGTATTATATGGAGGACAACAATTGGATTTAAGTAAAATTTATATGATAATTTATTTAATATAAACTTAAACTATTTTTATTGGATATGGGTTGTAGTATTTTTCGCTTCTCAATTTCTCGGTTTCATTTTAATCGACTTCCTTGTGTTAATATTTATGGCTTTATGTTTCGCTAAATGTTGCAAGAAAAAGAAGTCTTGCTTGGCTAGATGGATGAAGGAAAGTCTCTACATTTATGAAGACTATAAATATGTGTTCTAATTCGTTGAGACTAAAATTGAATGAATTAAATTTAGAAAAAATTTTATATATTGAATGATTTTAATGACACTTATATCTAAAAATTAATTGAAATAACTCAATAAGTATTTAATAATTAGTTTATTATAGACATTTTAAAGAAAGACTCGAAATTGAATTTTCTTTAATAGTAGTAAAAATTAAGCTTTTATATAAAATACAAGCTATTCAACGTTTATTCATTAAATTAGATTCAAAAAGGGGTTTTAGTTCTCTATCAGTTTTCTCCAATTTTAAACTTATATGGTATAACTACCCCATTTATTGTATTGTTAGTTAATTTCTAGTTGTTTGACAATAAGCCATTAGAAGATTGATTATTTGAATTTGATGCTCCAGATTGCATTTTAGAAGTATTGTGCATTGACCCAATAATAACTTAAAAATTATTTGGTTTTTTATATAATTTATCAAATATGGCTTTAAAATTATATATTTATGGTTTTAGTTTTTTTCATTAGAGGATAAGTTTAAAGAAAAATATAATTCAGTATTTTTAGCCATATTATCATATAATAAATTTAATATAAGCATAGGAAATAGAATAAAAATTATTGTTTTCATTATTTGAATCCATATTGGACTATTTCCTTTTCATTTCAAACTTAAATTTATATAAATATTCAATTTTTAGTAAAATATACATAAATTAATTTTATAATTAAAAATAAATGTGGGTTATATGAATCATTACAATCGAATTTGATAAGGAATTTTAATTTATTAAGCTTAATTATTATTGTGAAAATTATTATTACTAAATATTGCTAAAATACGTAAAAATAGGAAATCTGAGAAATAAAATAAATATTCAATTATGACCAAATTATAGGAACCATTGTGTTGATCGAATGTGTATTACTACAAATTTTGTTGATTTTAGTGTTTAGCATCATAATATAAACCCCAAATTTTTCCTGAACAACTAAGTACTTGATTTCGATGTTTGTCAAGATTTCGATGATTTACATGGTCGTTTGACACCGTCAATTGGCGTTGATCTGGCATGCCCACTTCATGTCGATTCGTCGTCGATAGGCTTGAGTTGAGGCCATCCAGCAATCCATTCTCATCTACTAGATCCTAAAATCTATTGCTCCATCCTTGAACCATCGGTGCCATCATTGGTAGCTCAAGCAGTTGGACCATCGTTGGTGTATTGGTGGACTTGACCTGAGCAATGCGCGGAGGTGAGAGAGGTTTTGGTAGTTTGACGATTGATTAGTTTAAACTTAAACTTAAAAGCGTGATTTATAATAGGGAAGTTTTAATCAATTAATTTAACTGTTCAACTGCTAATGATGCTTGTCTTGATTGGTGCCAGGGCACCTACAACTCCTTTCATCGTCATTGATGGTTGACTCATACGAACCCATGTCTGATGGTGGTGCACCACTGCTTGACGCTGAACGCCCAGAGCTTGTTGACATCACTCTTGATCATGGCCTTCAGGATCTGGGAGAGTCTCTTAACCAAGTGAATCCTATAAGGGGTTATGATAATAAGTACACTTACTTGCTGTCTGCCTGCTCCTGCCTGAGGTGCCTCTTGATGTATGAGAACAGCTGCTCGATAGGGTTGAGCCAGGGTGAGTACTCGGCATTGAATAGCACTGTCACCTTCAACTTCCTGGCAGTCTCCAACACTTCAGAGTACTTGTGATTGACTGCGTTGTCCATGAGCAGCACGATCTTCTTCAGGCCAAGGTCCTTGTCAGTGCGCAGCTGGCGCAGGGTGTGGTAGAGGAAGTTCTCGAACAGCACGGCATCGAATGCTCCCTCGATGACTTGACTGGAGACCAGCTGGTCCTTAGTGATGGCTGCCACGAAGCTCATCGAGAACTG
>ARYC01020832.1:0-18634 GCA_000711775.1 Oxytricha trifallax
TGCCATCTATAAATCTATAAAAGCAGGTAAAGTATAGCTAAAGTCAACACTAACACTACTCTTACCTTAGCAGACACCTTTATATTTATACAAATTTCTCACTTTTGACAATATTAACTATAGGAATTCTGGAATGCAAGTATGCAAGCAATTATTAATGTATGTCCCTAATATATATAATTTAAAGTTAAATTAGTATATGATTCCTTACCTCCAGAGCAAGTAGAAGGTTGGAAGGCAAAGTGCAGTATTATAAAAGTAAGAATATGTAATTTAATTCCAATGCCAGGTATATCAATGCTGCGAGCCAATCCTAACAAGCACAGTGTGGAATAAGTGGAAAAGTTCTACTAAAGAGAACCCTTAAGAAGCACATTGCTTCTTAACATGCAGTAAATCTTGAGCTTGAAGAAGAGAAGCTAGAACAGGCATTCGCTCAAGATCGCACTCAAAATCAAGAGCCTTTGTAAATCTTGGAAGTATAGACACCAATAGAAATGAAAGTCTAAAGTGTGATATCAGCTAAAATAGTGCCATAGACTCAAGCGCCTGATAAGAGTGATTTCTTTAACTTCCCAGAGAAGGCATGGGAGTTCAAGCAGCTGCAACTTAAGGTGAAGCCTCACTGGAAAATTCTTAGCACGCTCAAACCATTGTAGAATATTCCAATTCCAGCAAAGCCAGTAATAATATTAGATATTCAATAATTTAGGTCTGCATGCAACACCAGCTGCTCGCCAGAGGTGAGATTCTTGAAGGTGTGTATTTCGAATACCTTACACTTGACATATAACTTTATCCAGAGCAAATATATTAGCTAAAATCTTTAGTATACTCTCAAGCCATGCTTAATATATTAAATACTAGAATCAAGGAACAGTCCCTAAGCAAGATAAATATCTTTATTCTTATTTACGATAGAATTCGTGAACCCCAAAGTTATTGGGCTGATGCAAGAGACTAAACGTTCTATTTTTGAGTCTTACCTCAACAGCCAAATGGTTAGGTGTGTCAACAATACATTCGCTGCCTATCTTGACGAGACCAATCAAAACTGTGCAGAGGTCTTGAAAATTTAAGGACCAATGAGAAAATCGACATCGATATCTTTGATTTCTTAGGCTGTTCCAAGTTTAATTTCATTCATTCAAAAACACATATTAGCTGGAGGCCTGGCACCTATAAAGAGAGACCCCGCAAGGGCCAACTTCCCTACAAACCATCATCAAAGTAAATTCAGAATGCCAAGAGTTTGTTTGAGCAAGGATGGTACATGGCGATGGTGTTTCAAAGGCTTGCTAATCATTCATGAGTTTCTCTTACAAGTCCACATCGTTCCAGCATCAATGCCTCATCACCTATCTCAAGCAGTGGTTTAATGAAAATAAGTCCCTTAGAGCCTTTCACATCAGGACCAGCAAAGGCGAGGAACTACTATCTATAGCAAAGAGATATGAGATTTTGATATGCCACCTCCTTCACCCGAACACTAAAATCCACAAGGGTACTATACAGTATCTAAAGAGTCAAATATCGAAGAGAACTAGCCAGCGCAAGACTCAACCTTAGAATTTGCTACCACCCCACCTGTAACTCAGATTAGCAAGAATCAAGAAAGCTCTCAACATGGGAACAGTGACAGGATCTCATTGCTTCGAGCATGCAACTGCCTACTTGATTGTTAGGGGTGATAAAGAGGAGTGGATTTACGAATGAGAGTGAGTTTAGGTGAATTCGTTATATTGAAGTTTAAATTCAGCATGTTAAATAATTAATCACATATAATTCATACCTCTATCAACAGCAATCATTACTATACACTGCTGATTTCAATATTGCATACTTGTATTTATATTTCTATTTTAATTTATTTCAAAACCCCAAAACCCCTCCTTACATGGAATAGCTGTCGTAGTATATTAGAAGTGATGAATAGTCTATTAATTCTCACTCTCAACACAGTTTTTCATCGCAGTCGATTCTGAACTTCGGGTTTCTCTGCAATCAAGAGTTAGAGGAAATCAAGCAGAGTGCGCTGAAGCCATAGTAGAAGAATATACTCAAGTGGACATCGGTCGTGCTGGGCACCAACTTCCCCTCAATTCCTAAGCCATTGAAGCTCACTTACACCTCAGGCACTCTCCTTAACAATGGGTAGGTGCCGCCATCAACGATGGGCATTCTGGGTGGACAAATTATACGACTGCCATTGGACAATGTTGAGTGAGCAGTATCATCGTTAGTCGATATTTCAAGTTTGGCAACTGATGACTAGCTTTTTTATGGCCTTGAGCAGTACCTTCGTATGATTAGAAAGCCATAACAGTATACAGGGTAGAGAAACTCTAATGTAATGCATAAGAACCTGCAGATAAAGTAGAACGATGAGCTGTGGTAAGGCCTGCAAGACTTCATGAAAGAGCAGGGTGGGGTTTTCGATTTATCAAATCGTGACTACTCAAACCATTAACCAATGAATGGATCCTCCAAGAATCCTTACCTGAAACGCCGAGATGCGAAGCTGGCGCTAAAGAAAATCTAAGTGGTTTAACAATACAAGGTGGAGGGCATGAAACCCAAGGATTTAGCACTTGAGATGGGTGTGGATCGACGATTTGTATACAAAGCAATCGAGAAGTTCAAGTATGAGGTGGAGCACAGAGTGCTGAATCCAAAACAAAAGCTCAAGAATGGGAGGAAGAATACGCGGAGCAATCCGCTGTTGCTGAAGGCGATTGCTACTATACTTGAACAGCAAGGTATCTACAAGATCACTGGCTGGCGCCTGCATCATAACTTGCTTGAATTGTAGAGTAAGGACTAAGAATATAAGAACCTCACAGTGCCCAGCGTTGCTACGCTATTAAAGGTACTCAAGGAAAGTTTTCATTTACGATTTGGCAAAGCCCAGAACGCCAATGCGAAGTATAGAGACCCATCCTTCAACGAGAAGAGGCTTTGGGTGTCAAGACTGCTAGCGCAGCTATTCTTGGAGGACGCAGTGATAATATCAGTGGATGAATCCAACTTCAGGAGCGATTACATGCCTACAAAGCAATGGAGTTTCAATTCAGCTGCCCTTCACAAGGAAAACCAATAATTTGACTCCTCTCTGGCCCCTGCTGTTGGTAAGACCGAGGTTCTCGTCACCGACGATGTCATCCAGTATGGTGAGATGCTGGTTGGCAACTCTAACATCGAATCGAACACATCTATAATCAATGGGGTCAAAATACTTAATAAAATGAAGACCCTGAACACCCCATATTTGAAAGACCAAGTTTTTCAATTCAAGATGAAAGTGACCTGAAAGCTGAAATTCTGAGACCCCAAGCAATTCTGGGAACCCCAAGGTAAGTATTGCTGCTTTTGCTTGACTATTTGAATACAGCGTCATCAGCAGCTCGAGAGATGTCAAATCTTATGGTAAGGGTTCTATAGCAGGTTAAGAAGACAAAATTGGCAATACTGCACGAATAGTGGCTGGATCTGGAATTGTTCCATCAAAAATTTCAAGGCCAAACTCGAAATCGATCTTTCCAAAGTAGTTACGGAGAAAATCTTCCGCCTAGAGACAGCATATCTTTGATGTAAAGAGTAAAGCATAGCTGCCACCTGTCAAATGCAGCGACAAATACAAGTATACTCAGCTGTCACCTATCCTAGAAGCCCCAGAGGGAGTGCTCAATAGACATCCCTGCAGAAGCGCTTCAGCGCGATCAGAATATAGAGCTCCTCCAAGAAATCAAGCAGCTAACCATAAACCCCTTCAAATCTGCTTCTGTTCTCACTCCATTGGTCCAGAACCTGGCCAGTCTCAGACTATAATCAACTCAACGCAAGGGCAGTGAGGTATTGAGCGCGAATGACAATGAAAACATGGCATGCATCACTCCCCGACACTTGCAGCTGTCCAGCAGGCCTCAAAGTAGCAGCTAAATCACAGAGAATCGACAGGAAAGTAATCGAATTCTTTGGATATTGACACTTCTATAGATGATTCTAAGTTCCCTAAGTCCATTAAGGACAGTAATCAAGCATCTCAAGCTGTAGTCGATGCAATTGAGGCCTTACCATCATTCACTTATACTCCCATCGCAGTCTAGAAGCAGCAAGTCAACCAGCGGTTGGGGTCTTACGGGCTCTTGGCTCGAAATCTCTCAATCACCAAGGAATCCACTAAAAGATAGCAATTTTCGATGAGCTTTGTGGCAGCTATCACCAAGCACCAGCTGATCTCTAGCCAAATCATTGAGGGAGCCTTCGATGCAATGCTGTTCGAGAACTTCCTCTATCACACCCTGCGCCACCTGCGCACAGACAAGGATCTCGCCCAGAAGAAGATCGTGCTGCTCATGGACAACGCAGTCATTCACAAGTATTCAGAGGTGCTGGAGACTGCTAGGAAGTTCAAGGTCACTGTCCTTTTCAACGCTGAATACTCACCCTGGCTAACCCAATCGAGCAGTTGTTCTCCTACATCAAGAGGCACCTCCGATAAGAGCAAGCTGACAGCAAGTAAGCATACTATACCTAACTTTTCATAGGATTCACCTGGTGAAGCGGCTCTCGCAGATTCTGAAGGCCATGACCAAGACAGACGTCAACAAGCTCTGGGCTTTCAGCGTGAAGCAGTGGTGCAGCACCATCAAGCATGGATTTGTGTGAAGTTGAGCTGAATGATGATGAGTTGAGGAGCTGGAGCAATAAAACTGACCAATACAACCATAGACAGCACTTGAATCCTCAAATTTATTGATTAAAAGCCCCTTATTACATATCACACTTTTAAGTTTTAATTTTAACTAATCAAACCAAAAATCCAAAAACCTCTCTCATTTTCGCTCATTCAAATCGCCATTTTGGCTCCTCATCCAATAAAGCTACCGAATATGGTGCTCAAACAGTCGAGCAGGACTTGAAAGTTGCTGAGCTGGGGGTTTTAAAACATGGAGAATACGATAGGGTCTCAAATTTGACGAAACACTCATCAAGCAACGAGTTATTGACAAAATCTTGAATCTCCACTCTAAATCATGAGAATTTGATCATAGATACCTATGATTGCCAATCATTTTGGAAGTTGGACAGTAAAATTGACTATTGGAAACTAAACTAGTGAATCAGATGAAAAATTGGAAGATCCTGCTTTAAAATCAGCAATTCAAGTTGAAATTTGAGAAATTCTTCAATCATGATGTATAAGTGTTCGAATACAAACAAAAGTAAAGTTGGTAAAATTAATTAATTATAACATAATTTTGATTAATTTCTACAATTTCCTATTTTTATCTATTTTAGCAATATTGATAAAGTACGAAATATTGATAAATTCAAGATACAGAAATACAAATACTTACCGAAATTATTAAATAAAAAATCAAATCACATTTCAAGTTTTAAAATGGAAAAATGGAATAAGTTAAATATGACTATCTCTTAGAGAGTTTTATTGTGAGACTTAAATAAATTACTTTTTTTTTCCAAAAAATTATCCTATCGAGAGAAGACTTAAAGATTAACTAAATTTCGTAGTATTTAGATTAATCTTTGTGAGTGTTCGAATAAATCCTAAAGTTTGAGTCATAAAATCTTCCGTGCTAAGGAATAAATAAAATTTCATATTCCCATAAAAATACAAATTCATAAAGTGATATTTGATAAAGATAGCAAATCCAAAAGTTTATAAAAGAATACTACTAAGATTGACACATCATAAATATATAAAAATGATCGGGAGACTTATAAAAGAAGAGAGATTTTCAAAACTATTTATATCACTCAAACCCATATTAAGTTTTAATCTAATGATTTATATATATTATCTGTTCTTTTCATTATTATCCACAACTTTTCATTTTAAAAAATTCATGATTGAAATTATAAATTTTTTTTAATGTTAATTAAAGAAATCATGAATTTTCTAATCTAAATATTTTTAGTTAAGTGTTTTTAATTTTAATTTTCCTAACATTGGGAATTTTATTTATCATGTTTTCATTGCTCTTATTCATTTATTAAGCATTATTTTTTGATATTTGCAATAATTTTTAATCTATTTAACTTCTTGAAACATGATTATTAATTTTCCAATAAAATTTTTAAGTAAAAATTTACATTCAACATTTAATTATAAGCTACAAAATCTAAATACCTTATACTACGATTGAGGTCTTTTTAAATATAAATCTTTTTTATAGAATAAAAATTGCAAAATGCGATATACATACTGTAATATGATTTATTTTAGTATTTAAAATTTTTAAGAAAATATTATTGTACTTTTATTTGGATACTTACTTATTATGTATTTAAGATATTAATAAGTAATGTATAAAAAGCACATTTGATTTATTTAAAATAATCAATTTTTCTTTGTTTTAATAATTTAATTTTAAAGTCCCAATAAAGTATATTAAATAATGATTCATTTATATATAGATATTTATCAATGTATGGAGAAGGAAGAAATCAAGTTTTGATGAAATATTGGGAACTAAAGTAATTATGATAAATAAAAAGAAAATAGAAGATTATTGCAATCTAATATTTATTGAAATGAATACTTTTTATAAAAATGGAAGAAGTACAATTCAAATAGCTTTGTCAATCTAATATTTCTCACAATCCATATTTATCACCATTAATAAATAGCAACATGCCTTTTTTTGTTATTTTGAGAAGGCATATCTAAAGTAAGTCACATCCCTTACCAGGTGGGATCTTTCATAAATAAATTATTTAGGATAAATTTTTGCAATTAACATTTTTAGTGCAAGAAACTGCCTCACTATATTCGCCATTATAAGTTTTCAATTTAATATAAATCAAATTGTTATAATCTTCTATTATTCTTATTATTTGTAAAAATATTGATTGAATTTACATTGAGAATAATAGCAAACCTTATATGTTCTCTTCTTATTTAGATATATTTTGTTATAAAATTTTAAATAATTTTAGTATGTTGTATGTAAACCTAAATTAAACCACTTTATTAATTTTAATTGTTATTAATCAAAATATTAAAATATTCATTAGTAAGAAATCAAATACAAAGAATTATTATATCAAAATTAAAACATTTATATTTATATTTAATGCCGTTTATTGAAATACTCAAACTAATGAATTCTTAGATTTATTAGCAACCCCCTTTTATATCTTAAGAAATTTCTTAAATTTATAGATTTCTGAAGATTTATAATTAAAGTATTATTTAAGAGATCTGCTATTAAGGTACTAGAACTGTGGGCCTTTTTCTACTTTTAATTTAAAACAAAATTCTTTGGATAACAATAAATTATAGCATATTTTACAATAATTTGCTGCCATTATATTTATATTTAAAATAGAAATCAATTCAAAATAGTAAATAAAGTTATAGGTTATTATGGCTAATAACCTTTATTATATATTTGGACTATATATATATACTTGAATAAATATCTAAATACAATAACGATAACCTTAATTTAAAACATTCAATCTGTCTAAGCTTCTAAATCTTTAATATATTATAAGTTAGAATTATATAATTTATTAGATTTAATATTTTGAACTACATTTTTTATAAATAAAAAAATGCATGATTAAAATGGCCCAGAGAAAACTAACTAGCCTTATTTTTAACACCATAATTATTAATATATAAGAACTAAATATGGTTTTCTAAATCGATTAAGCTTAAACTTATTTAATAATTTTAACAAAATAAAAAGGTTCTTAGTTTACAGCAGGAAAATATTTAAATAGTAGCATATAATTTCATGAGAAGAAATCTAATCAAGCAAGTATTTAACAATAAAGATTCTCATAAATAATAATACATCAAACCGCAAAATAAATTGTAACAAATAATCAAGAAAATTATAAATTTATCAGTGAAACTAATCAGATAATTTTTCTTAAAAATAAAAACATTTTTAAAATATAGCGAAATTTATTTTTTAGAAATATAAATATATCAGAATATAATAAATGGTTAGACTAGAAGACAAGCACTTATAAAAAAAGACTGAAAATCTATGGGCGTTGCCGACGACATGTTATATAAACCCCAGCTTTATTCAATCGAATTGTAGCAAACTATAAATAAGTTTCATTTATCGTTGGCCTACCTACTTACAAAGTTAAGAAATACTTCAAAGCATGTGCACTTCTAGATAATCAAATCGATATATAAAAAACTAAGAAACAAAAAATACTGTCTGAAGCATTGATTTAAGACGCCATTTTTGCGACAACTCTCTGAAAATAATGAGGGTTATCTCTTTAATTAAGAGCTATCAAGCTATATATAGAGTTTCCTGAGTATACCATGTCCGCTTCTTAGCTCTGGAGAATCAAAACCCCAAAACCCTTTCAGTAGTTTTATTGAGTTTTTGATTGATAAAAGTAGACTATTAGTGCATACTTTATTAGAGTTTTAATAAGGTTTATTTAGTGGTTTAGGGTTATAATGTTTTGTATATTAGTGTGTAATGCAGGTGTTTTATTTTAAATATTCACTTAAACAGTACCTTCGCATCATGAGGCAACTTTTTTAACTTAATTTCTCCTAACCTACTAATTATCTAGTCGATTGTATAATCTGCTCTGCTGTTAGGCTTCATGATAATTTGCTTAGCCGTATCTCTATTTTTACCTTTTATCTTATTTTGCTCTAGATACTGCTTGATTTTTTTCTTTGAATCTTTTTCTCTTCTACAACTGTAGTAGACATTTCTGTGCATATCGCACTCTATTATTATTATTGCTGCTAGAGCCCAGATATCCCACCTAATATCTCCATCCGTCCAGTCTTCTCTCTCTGGAAAATATCCAGGATTGCCACGGAAGTTGGCCTGTCCTGAAGCCTCAACTCTCTACGATCTATTGAAGTCTATTATTACCACTTTGAGTGGTGAATAGTCAAGCATAATGTTTTCGGGCTTTAAATCTCTGTGCAAGTATCCTAAAGTATGCAGCTCCTCAATACCTTTGCAGACATTTGTTAGAATAAGAGGTAGTTACTTTGGACACCTTTAGTCTTGAATTTAGTCTCTTAATGTTATTTAATATAAAGGTAGGCTTCAAGTTTAATCATAAATCTGCTCTGTGTATCCCTTGCTTTAGTAAGAGCTAGATACTCATTGAAAAATTTCATTTGATACTTTTCATCGCATTTAAAGTAATTGAATAGATTAATCTTGTTAGCAAACTGCTTATCAGTTATGACTTTTTCTCAATAATATCCTCAAGAATAAGATAACTTTCTTTGCACTCAGTTAGGCCAATTATATTCAATATTGGAAGCTTGAGTGCACGCATCTTGAGAGTAATATTTACTATCTCAGAGACAGGGAGGTTTCTAACTGCTTTAAAGAGTTTATTCTCTATTTTAACTCTTTGCTCCAGAGATTCTAAAGGATCCTGGCTTTCTTTTTTAAAGAAAAACTTCACCAGTCTCAGGATCTATGACATCAAACTTCTTACTATGGTGTTTTTCGAGGTGAACTTTTAGATCCCTTCAATGATTGTATTACTTATAAAAGTAAGGGCAGAAATATTTTTAATCTATCTTATCATGCTTAAGATAGAGCTTGGGTTTGTTAGAATGCTGCACTATAATATGACGTTTGAGAGCAGATTTATAAGTAAAGCTCTTCTAAAACTCTTCACAAAAATGATCTTTCTTTATTTCTTTTTTCAATTCCTCCTCTTCAAACATATTTATTAGTACCTCACATTTTATTTCTTAGTTCTGCATTACTATTTAACAATTGAAATGTTATTCAAAGTCTGAGACCTAGGGTAAGAAAATTTCAGGTTCATATTAGGTAGAGGCATCACAAGTCTCAATTATCTTTTGATTCATGAAAGAAAGTTTTTGCTGGCTAATTCCAAGTAATGCCGCTTTTCTAAGTAAGTTACCGCTCATTTTATAAATACAATTAATAATTATATATGCTGTATAAATTCTACCTTTATACTGGAGTAAAAGCATATCTTCAAAGATTTAGAGAGGTTTGAAAAGAACAGAGTTTGTGACATAAGTTTCAATTTTCTTAAATTTTGAGATAATTTATATACTAATTCATCCATTTTATACATTAAAATGCACCTAAATGTGTTTTGTGAAGTTAGGTGGTCCTCCTAAATTTGTTCTCACAATATTATGAGTGGAAGTTTAACAATTTAATTTTTTATATGTAAAACCTAATAAGGTTTTGAACTTTAATTTAACCTCCTAATTAAGTTTTAAATAAATTAGGATCACCACCTAATTAAATTAATTATTATTAGGAGTAATTTAATGGATAAAGTTTGATAAAAATGGAAGTCAAACTCTGAAACTTAGTGATAGTTTCTCCATCTTTCTTTATATATGTGATTCAAGTTGACCTCCAGTTGGATCTCTTTATTTAGTAGTATAATTTTAGTAAGTTTAGAATGGATATTCATAATTTTAAATTTCATAAACATTTATAGAAACTGGAAGTAAGATGGAATCCATGAATGATGCAATTAGGAGAATATAATCTCAAAATTTGATAGGTAAATTCATAAGTAAAGAGGACTTCTACAGATACTTGGTATAGCAAGGTAAGTTTTCATGTATAATCAATACAATTGTTATAGTTATACTCTTCTTGCCAACTTAAGAGGAGACCAAAATCTCATTCTTAAAAGCCTTACTAAGTGAAGATAAAAAAGTTTTTAAGTCAAATGAAATAAGAATGATAGAGATACCTAACTACCCTGAAATATCAGTGACAAACCTGTATGACGATGCTATGAGTGATCCGGACGTAGCTCTCTACCTTCCATCAAAGCTACAGCTCTCTAATAAGTTGCCAGAGAGAAACTTCTTCTTTGGTGTTCTTGCAACTCTGAAACCAGAGTACTTAAATGAAGTTATTTAAGAAGCTCTTAAGAAACGCTATAGCATCTCTCCTGAAGAAAAAGAGAAGCAGGTATTAAAATAAGTGACAGTCTTCTAACTTTATAGAAAGACCTGGAACTTCTATATATTTGATGATAAAGCGCAGCAAATTAAACAGAGAGAGAAAATCTCAAGTAAAGCATGAATTAAGTAAGAGACTCTACAAAGATTAATAAAAGCCAGACGAGATGAACATTGATGCAGGAGCTGGCACTTAGAGAAGAAACATGGGCCCAAGCAAGCCTTAAGAGGAAGAAAGGAAAGAGAAGCCAAATCCCTTTACGGCCAAGTTTAATATGTGAACTTATTCATTCGTTTAAATCTAAAACTTATTTATATACACAAAATCTCCTTTCTCATCGCTGAATCTTTTAGCAGCACTCTTAATAAAATCTACTGTGTCTATCTTCAAGTCGTGCATCAAGTAATAGAGTATAAGTTTCTTTTAGTGTACTTTCAATAACCACCCCCCAATATAAATCAATTTCATAGATCTATGGGCTGTAAGGAACAATAAATACAGGTGCTATGTTTAATCTTTCATATTCCTTCCTTGAGTCTTTAGTTTTATGAACTGACAAGTTATCAACGAACAAAATAATCTCTTATTCAACGTACTTATCTCTGAGCTATTAAAGGAACTTTATGTATTACTCAGTCCTTATAGACCAAGGGTGGATAACATAAGTCTCGAGGGCCCTATCTTCACTTATTCCTCTAAGAATAGCATGAGTTTACACCTTAACTTTTTAGTCATAAACTTCTTTATTACTATACCTCTTGTACCATGACCTTGATATAAAGGCATTGAATGTAATACTGCTTCATCAGCGTGTATGAACTTTATATTATGCTCTTAAGACATCTGCATTTAATCGGCATAAGCTGGTAAAAAGGTTTGGAGGGCTACATTATAAAGCCATTCTCAATCAATGCCCAT
This sequence comes from Oxytricha trifallax, assembly GCA_000711775.1. Taxonomy (NCBI): domain Eukaryota; phylum Ciliophora; class Spirotrichea; order Sporadotrichida; family Oxytrichidae; genus Oxytricha; species Oxytricha trifallax. The sequence continues at coordinate 11,868 of ARYC01020832.1, forward strand.
GATTTTTAGAACTTTCTTGAGTACCTCCATTAAAAAACTCTCACAGTGGTGTCATTATATTCTGGGACAATTTACGAGTCCATCATACTTGTTGTGTTCATAGCCAAATTAGGAGATATGGATGGGAATGGATTTTGAATGTTCCCTACAGCTCAGAGTATCACTGTATTGAAGAAATATCTTCTCGAATCAAACATCACTATAAAGCCTTGTTCGTTAATAAAGACTTTAGGCAAAGCCAAGCATATCATCTCGAATTGAAAAGAAAGCGAGAGAATGTGTAGATAAACAAATAATAAACCCCAAAACCCCAAAACCCCGTCGTTATCTCTTCAACAAAGTATTATAAGTAATAAAGTAATCAAATATAACTAAAGTAAATGAGTAAGCTATATAATTGAGCATCAATCGTCAGCTTGTTCATCAACCAAAATAAACTGCTTGCTAGTGCCGTCGTGGAGGTACTAATTCCCTATTTTTAAAAATTAAATCTTAGGATCATGCTAGTTGTATTTCTATATAGCATCTTAAATAGTCGTTTAAGGATTTTGAGCATTTGAGCTATTAATATTTTGTTATTGAATTTGTGGTTATATGAATGGTTATGATTGTTGCTATTGAACTGAAGTAACTTATTCTCTTTTTTGCATTATTGAACGCTTTTCAATGTTAGTTACTCGAGTATTTATTATTTTAATATTTTCATGAATTATGTTCATGTTTTTAGTAATGTTTTCTTTGCACTCTTCAATCGTCTCATTGAAAGTGTCTACTACACACTTTAGTTTTTTCTAGACATCTGCAATATTTATTTCTAGTAGATTTACTTATTCACTATCTTAGGCTGTTAGGATTTTTAAGTTATCTTCCATATTCTTAAAGCCATTAGTTGAATCCTTTATTGTTTTTTGAAGCTCAACTATTTAGTCATTGATCCTTCTAACATTTCTTGCCATTGACTCTTACGTGGCAACACCAAGAGTGGGTGCTACTTTTTTGATATCTTCAACTAATATCTAGAATGTCTGCTAAATTTCCTCGCGTCCTTCAGCAACTTCCCTTGATATTTATTCATAATCAACAGATTTTAACAAAGATTCCAACTTTGTAACTCTATCACAAGATTCCTTAATTTGGTCTGTTAAATTTTGAAATTGTGGAGTTTATAATAACTCTGGTACCTATTTAAGTATCATATTACTTATATCATCCCGAGCTTTCTACGTAAGCTCCCCTAACTTTTTCTCAATTAGCCCATCAATTTAGTTAAGCTCAGGGAATGTTGTGTCGCTATGTGTTTGCGAAAATTCCGTCTCTGTGTGATTCAAGTCAGATTACAGTGATTAATAGTCCATTCCTGTGATAATGCTTTGGTCTTCGTTCTTTGAAGGAGTTAATGATGTTTGGCTTTGGTTCGATTTACCATCAATATTCTGTTCTCCCTAACATGTACAAGGTTTTGTATTTTTCTTATTAAAATTTTTCTTCCTTTTATTTGTTGGAGTTGCGGCTTTGCTATCAGACTTTCTCGAGTTGAGGGTAGAAACTAGCCAATTTTTATGAATATTTATAGTATCAGCTCCAAATTTCTTTTTGAGCAAAATTTTGACATCCTTGTAGGTCTACTTCCCAAGTATACCTTGCTTCTTAATATGGTCTAATATCTTTTGCTTTGATTCTTTTTACTTCAATTCCATAAGTTGCTCTTCATTGAAAAAATCAGCTGTGTATCCAGAGTTCTCATCACATTAATCTTCAGAAACTGGAGATTAAATTTTCTATTTTTGTTTAGCTTTCGATGTCTTCCCCATAAATTGTAAGTTATTACTAGTTAAAATGGCTTGCTTATATAGCATTTCGTGCTTCTATATTTAACTTTGCTGAAAGCCCATACTTATTCTTTGTTTTATATTATTAGTAACAATTGATAAAGCTATTTTAAAAGCACCTACTCTAAGATTACTATTTTAATATTGTTGATTCATAAGTTTATTTCCTATAAAATTCCAAAATATGAAAAATTCTAACAAACTATCACAAAGTATTACAAAGTAAAACAATTTGTTTTATCAATCATTGATAAACATAAATTTAGTAATTAAAATGAAATCCAATATATTTAAAAATTACTCTAACAAACTCTCACAATTTCTAATTTTATGTTAGTTTATCAGCAGTGAATTATATCTATATCTATATTCTAAACAAACTTAGTTGTTCATTAAAACAATCAGATACATAAAAATACGAAAGACTTTCTAAAATGACTGATTTCTACTCAATATCGAGTAGTTGAACTGTGTGAAGTACTTTAATTTTATTTTGGATGAATTTTCTAAATATTTTAGATAATTTTGTTGCGTGATTTTATCACCATGTGGTGGTGATTTTTTCCCGTCTAATAAAAATCTTTGGAAAAATCCTTTAAATAACTCTGCTTTCTAATGATTTCAATCATGTAGAAAACATAAAAAGGCTGCTTTAAAAAATCAAAAATCCTATTTTATAAAATTAATTAAGTTAAGCTAAATAACAATAACCTTCAAACCTAAAAGCTAATTGTCTCAAATCATAAAGTTATTATTCTATTGAATAGGCTGCTAATTCAATAGGTTGCCTTCTTAGTCAATGACTCTACCATCGTGAAGTTGCATCACGAGCTACTTATAATTGACAAGCTCATCTATCTAACCTCTTAAGTCATTCATTTCGTCTCTTACCCGTTGGTTTTGCTCCATAAATTTGTGTTTAGACTTTGACCCAATGTGGAGACTAGCTTTTTACTCTTCCTAGTTATTTTGCCTGGATTTTCTTTTAGTACTTTGTTTTAATAAGAAGGCAGATCTACCCTTGTTTACTAAATTTGAGTTAAAGCATAAACTTGACTTACCACTGTAACTAATTGAATTGTTGAGGGCATCTAAAAATTAGGGCATCATGTGTACTATATTGTTTTGTAAATTATCTAGCCTAGCTCGTCTTTATTCCTTGGCTCTCAAAATCATCTAGTTAATTCCTTCAGTGTCAAGAGTCAAGAGAATATCAGTGATCCACTTTTTATATAAATGGAGCCAATCCATTTAATCTGGCAAATACTTCAATATTGAGGGCTTGTCTTCAGCATACGATAAAAAATCGTCAGCAGTAAATCCCTCAATCTGAGGGATAGCAGAAAGAATCACATCGCTTCTTTTCAAAACTATAACAAAGTCTAACAAACTATAGTACCTCTTTCTACCCTGTGAGAATACTTCTAAAAAAGTAAATATTAGAGCAGTTGAGTTTAGGAAAGTATGCCCCACACTCTTAAGTCAAAAAGTCGTAGAGTTCTTTCTTAGAACCTATTTTAGATCTAACTTCACTAACATGAACGCCCTACAGATTGTTGTTCATCGTGCCTTATTAAATATAAATACTTTTATTTTTTATTATTAAGTTTAATTAATATATTTGAGATAATAATTTGTTATAGTTTGTGAGAGTTTTAATCTCACTTAAATTTTTATTTTATATTGCCCTACAATGATTATTCTATATAGTATTAATTTTAAATTAAACTTAAAAATTATCAATACATAATATGGAGAAGTCTAATCCTCAGAACTTTAAATAATCAGACATAAGAGATTTTTTGCATTAAAGCAATTAGAGATAGCAGTCACAAGATGAGGAAGATGAGGTTTCACTTTAAGACTCTGTGAATGATGAGAATAACTAAGATGAGTTAGTTTTCTGTAAAACAACTTGCTTGATGTCTCCTGGTGACATTGAAGTTAATGATTAAAAGTTAATTTCTCTAACAATCTCTCACATTCAGAGATTAGAAGCGAGAGTATTACTCAACATAGAAAATTAAATATTTAATACCTAAATTATTGATCCCAAGAGAATTGGGAATACCATGGATGGGGAAAATAAGTAAACGAGCGCATTAAGTGACGAGTAAATTAATGCTTCTCTGTTGCTAATCCAAGAACTTAGTTAAAGGAGGTCCATGAAAAGCAATGCGATGAATAATGAATTTTAATTGTAAGCTCATAAGGAAAGCCCCCTCAATTTTCCTAATTAAGACATCCAACAGCATTCAGATAACTCTTGTGTAAGTAATTATAAAATTTATTTTAACCCTCCCTATTTTTAATATAGAGTTGTTAATGATCCAAGAAATTATTTAGATTCACACAATAGATCTCCTGTGTTTGTAGCCTTATTAAGCATTTATACTTCAATCATGGATGTACCAAAAAATAATTAATGAAACGATTTAAAATCAACATTACTTAAGTTAACAATGCTATTGATGATAGGAACGATAAGGCCATAAGAAAGAAAAATAATATTAAAAATTAGAAAATCTATTCGATAAAGTTAATAGAAAATGCTATTAGTAAAATTAGGTAAAATCAATAAATTATATCTGCTAAGTAAATTCAAAATCATTTGCACATCATGTTGAACCTCAGGGTACCTTTATAAAAATCTGAAAGATTATTAAAAATGAAATTGGATATACTTATAAGAAAGTATATCACATTGATAAAAGATCAAATAACTTAGAATGTTTGAAGCAAAGATAACTTGCTGCCAGCCATTATGCAAACTTTATGAGTTAAAATAAATATAATTAACATTGACGAGAGTGGAATATAAAGCTAAAGTTATTTAAGGAGAGCCTGGAGCATGAAGGGAGACCGCAACTATAATGATTAATTAATTGGATACTATGGAGTTAACATGATTGCAGCCGGAATTAGTGATGGTAGAGTTTATTATACACTGAGCATTGGAAAGAACAATACTACAACGTTTCTTTACTTTTTACTAGAAATAATTGAAAAATTAGATTAATGCTCTAATCAGTGGAGGATGAACACTGTTTTTTTATTAGATAATGCTACATACCACAAAAGTGTTACTACACTCCAAAAATTAAGACTTTATCAAATATCTGTACTATATTTGGGGCCTTATCAATTCAAAATGGCTCCTATAGAAAAACTATTTGCGGTAATCAAGAAGAATTAGAATCCTATTACTTAATCAACAAGTAAGGAGGAGTTTATAAAAACTCTCACACAAAGTATCTAAAGCAAGAAATTTTCTTGGATGTAGAATTGTTATTACAGCTATCTTAAATTTGCTAAAGATGCAATGCTACAAAAAAAAATTTGATATTTGTTCCTGAAGAATTAAAAGCATTCTACTTTTTATGGAATGAATTTGACTTTTGAAAAAAAAAATCTAACATTTATAGAAATTTATAAAACATGAATTTAGAATTAAAGAAGTTAAAATATACCTTATAAATTCTTTAACTTTAAGCTTTTAAAAAGCATTAGCTAATTCAAGAATGATTATTTGTAATTTATAAATATTAAAATTAAAGTTAATTAATTAAATTAAAATTCAATAAAGATTTAAAATTCTCATCTAGTTATCTCCTACTATTTCATTGCCAACATGTACTGTGTGAGGCTTATCAGGGTGAGACCTTGTAAATATCTCCAGCCTATACTGTTATGGGAAATTTTGGTCAATAATATCCCAGAATTCTTTTGGTTTCTCGGAATGCTACTTTCTTACAGTCTCAATTTCTGTAGGAATTAAATCTAATATTTTTTGAATTAATGTTGCCTTTTACTCCAACAAGGCAATACTCTATTGAATATTCTGGATGCACACTATTGATCAAATTTCTTTAAGGTGTGAGCTTTACCAATTTAATAATCTTTTTAATTGAATATCCAAATAATTTTAAGTGATTTGCACCATCTTTTTAAGAGTTGTGAAGTGTCCAATAAAATATGATTCCTTGCTCCTAAATTAAAGATAAAGGTATCTGTTTCAATCTGTGTATTGGTAAAATATGAATAGGATGTTGATTTTTAACCTTATCAAGGATTATCTTCAACAACTATGAAAAATAATCCACCTGTTAATTTGAGCATAGTTTTATGTAAGTTCTCCCAAAAATAATCATTTCTAACATCGACTTGTAATACTATTGGTTCTGCTTTTGCCATTTTATCTGAAAAATACAACTCCCATTGAGTACAAATGTAACCTCCTTTTATCTCATAAATAAATTCTGGAATTTTAAGTTCACTTAAATTTGGGTCTTTATCATGCTTTTGAAGCTTCATTTTCATAATTGCTTGGCTCGAGTTGTTCTTATTCGAAAATAAATTAGCTTGAAATAATATTAGTCTTGTCCACAAGATGACAGTTACCCATATGAGTCTTACAGTGATCAAATTATTTGAAAATTCTTTTGCATCCATGGCATTCAAGCTTTTATAGAAGTTCCTCTGCCCTTTAAATTTTATTTAAAAGTTTGCATTTATTAGGTTTACTCCAGTGATTTTATCTTGTTTTATGGCATTTATATTCTGATTAGCAGAAATTACAGACAAAACTTTTACATTATATAGGTCCTTGTGATGCAAGCATCTGCAGCTCTTAAAACAAAATCTGGTCTTTCTAACTCATTTGCTGAAACATTGTATGAATGTTGTATTTTTTATTATTCTTGTTTGGAAAAAGTATCTAAGCTTAATTAGTATTCTCAAATATTCAGACATTGAATATTTGTTTTAGTGATAACGTTGGCAAAATAAAATTCTTGACTAGTTTTAGCATTTTCCTGAAATTAAAGTTGCGACGGGATTTTATCACCAGTGGGTGGTGATTTTTCCCGTCAATGAAAATTCCAAATTTTGATGAAACTTAAAGTAACACCTCGATTTCATAAATGATGTGATGAAGTT
>ARYC01020834.1:0-19039 GCA_000711775.1 Oxytricha trifallax
TACCCAGGTGTGCCTAGTACTTTAGCTAAAGTCACTATCTCTTACCATATTGCTCTATTGAAATCAATGACTACTATATCTAAAGGACAGAGATTAAGCATTACATCTTCTGGCTTCAAATCTCTATGAACATACCCCAGATCATGGAGCTCATTCACACCCTTAGTCATTTCCGTGAGTATCTCATTCAAGTCATCTGGATATCTATTATGATAGAGATAATCTCTTAGAGTCATTTCAAACTTCTTAAGTCGTAGTGCAATAAAACCATGTCCAAGAATAACTCAATCGAGTTTTAGCAAGTTCTTGCATTACCTTTTATGAGCCTCTCTAAGTATTATGTATTCACTGGAAAACTCAATTTGATACTGCTCGTTCCTAATAAGATATTTGAAAGGATATACCTCATAAGCATACTCATCAACTACTATGAGTTTTGCCTTGTTAGGCACATCAATATGTAAATAGTTGTCAATGCAAAAACTGAGATCTACTGCATTTAATGCAGGTATATACATAGCTCTCTTACAAGCATGCTATATATAATTCATTAGCTGGTTGGTTCATTGACTCAAATCGTCTATGCTTCTTAAGTCTCTCTTCCTGCTCTCTCTATAACTCTATAGTATTGGACTTTCTCTTGGCTGGTATAAGTTTTTATGTTTCTTTATCTTGCATTAAAAACTCGCTTAAATGATGTTTTTGCATGTGTCTTTTAACTTTAGCTGAGTGAGTGTAAGACTTCATGCAAGTCGTGCACTAATACCTGCCATCGACTTTATCATGCTTAAAATATACCTTGAATTTGCCAGAGTGTATCTCTCTGACATGCCTCTTTAAACTGGATTCGGTTGAGAAGAAATTCAAACACTCCTTGCATTCGAAAGGTTTTATTTTTTCTATTGGTTGCTGTTCCTTTTCTTCTTCAACCAATTCATTTAATGTTTAAACTCCCATCTCTGCTCTACCCTTCTTATCTTTAACTTCAATTATGAAGACCTCTACTTCAAACTCAAGAGCTCTTAGCTCTATCTCCCTCTCAACATAAATAACTTCTGGCTTTTTAGTGGTGCCAAAGTTCAACTATGATTATCCATTGCAAAGAGAAACTTCTTTTCGATTTAAGTTAGCCGCCATGTTTAAATTCAAATTTAAATTTCTATTATAAAGCTCTAATAACCTTTCAAGTTATGGTTACTCTGAATAGGAGTTGTCACAGCAGCAATAATGGTTGATTTAGAGATGTTAGAGTTCATATTTATACTTAGTTAATGACAATAAGTTTTCTTAATTCATGCTTAAAATTTTTAATTTTGGTACCAACTTAGAAAAAATTCAGGTTGGTACTGGTACCAATTAGGTTTTGAACCATTTTGGAACTTTTCCATTAAAACCTCATTAGATTAAAACTAGGTACTAATTAAGTTTTGGTAATATTAAATTGGTACCAATTAAAATTAAACGAATTTAGTACCAGTACTAATTAAATTTAAACAAATTTAGTACTAATTTAATGGAACTAAATTGATAAAAATGGAGCTCAATCACTGCAGTTTGTTACAGCTTCTGCAAACTTTCTCCACGTATCTTGCAGGGTTGACCCCCTATAAGATGCCCATATTTAATAGTAAAAATTTAAACAATAGGATCCAGAAGTCTATAAATTATAATTTGAAATTCATTAATAGGAAGAGGAAAAAAGATGGAATCAATCAATGATCAAATGAAAAGAGTCGAGGCTCAAGAAATGATATCAAGATTCAGAAGTAAGGAAGATCTCTATCGATACCAACTTTACATGGTAAAATAACTTGATGATTATTAACATATTATACAGTTGGTTTAATCCTTCCAACGATGGAAGGTACCAAAATTTCATTCTTGAAAGCAATACTTTGTGAGGAGAAGAAAGCTTTTAAAAATAAAGAGATTAAACTAATCGAAATTCCCAACTACACTGAGATTACAGTCACTAATCTTTATGAGGATGCCATGTAAGATGAGGAAGTGGTAGTTTACCTGCCTACCAAGAAACAACTCTCTAACAAACTCCCAGAGAGAAACTTCTTCTTTGGTGTTCTTGGTACAATAAAAGAGGATTATCTCAGAGAAATTATTGAAGAAGCACATAAGAAAGATAATCTATTTCTCCTGAAGACTAGAAGAAGCAAGGCATTCTAATAAGCTCAGCTTGGCTAGAGGAACTTAAGAAGCATCCTTATCTTTCAAGTAAGCTTTGACATACAACTTTGAAGGAAAATCAGGCACTGGTATATATCTTATGAAAGAGCATGCTAAGGTTCATAGAGAGAGAAAGTCACAAAAAATTCATGAAGTGAGCAAGAGAATTTATAAAGATGTTTAAAAGCAGATGAAATGAACATAGATGCAGGAGCTGGCACAAAGAGAAGAAATATGGGCCCAAGCAAGCCATAAGAAGAGGAGAAGAAGGAGAAGCCAAACCCATTCATGGGCCAGTTTAATATGTGAATATATTCATTCGTTTAAATCTAAAACTTATTTATAAACATTCATTCTTCCCTTTCTCGCACAAATTGTTGTCTTATCTACGCTCACTCTCTTACAGCTGCTTTGAATCAAGTCTACTGTATCGATGGGCAAGTCATGCATAAGATGATACAGCAGAAGCTTCTTGTAGTGAGTCTTTATTTAACTCCTGTAGAATTCTATTCCATTAAATTAAGGGCTGTAAGGAACGTTGTATACAGGAGTTATGTTTAACTCTTCATAAGCTTTCTTAGACTCCTTAGTCTTATGAACTGAGAGGTTATCAACAAACAGGATAATCTATTAATCGCTATACTTATCTCTCAGCTTATGTAGGAACTCTATATACTACTCTCGCTTAATAGAGCGAGGGTGAATCACATAACTCTATAGCCTGAATCTTCACTTATACCAGCTAAAATTGCATGAGTGACTACCTTTACTTTTTAGGCATAAACTTCTATGTTATCATACTTCTTGTACCATGACTTATTAATAAAAGTGTTGAACGTAAACACAGCTTCATCTGCATGTATGAACTTGATGTTATTATCAATAGCTCTCTGCATTTAATCATATATATAGTTTAAATTATTACTATAAAATGGCACTGTAAAATCAATCACTCTCTTAACTCTGTTGACAGTCTTGAAAGTAATACCATTTCGTCTATAAATATTGGCTATAGTCTAAAGAGAGATACGCATGTCTGGAAACTTGCGATGAAACATGACAGCTCGTTAGTCAAGAGGAAAGTGAGCCCAATACTTTAATGTCTTAAAGTCACAGAGATAGTCAATATGGACCTGTGAGAACTTTTATTTTCTTGCAGGATGTTTTCAAGAGCCTGAGTTATAATGTTAAACAGCTAACAACAATGATACCTAACAGTTGAGGCACTCTTGTGTAGGAGTCTTGCTATGGCTGTATAATTCAACACTGGTTTGACTTAGTCTATATTAATACTTGTACCATACCTAAGCTTAAGAAGTAAATCTAAATATTACTCATCAAAAATAGACCCTAAATTTCGCTAATTTCTATTTCTCATTTTGAAAATTGGCCTAATTTCTCTACTAACCCAATAAGACCCCAACTATACCCTACATCAAAGCACTTATAAACCTCACTAAGGGGTTTTGGGGTTTTGATTATAAACCTCTGCCTGTTAAGTTATTAATTTAAAATTAATCGAAATCATATAAATCACACTTTGAGATAAATTAGTATATTATATATTAAAAATTAACAGATATTAGTTTAAATGGCGGTGACGAAGAGTAGTTCACATATCTGAGGAGTTTGTCTTGCAATGCTATCGCTGCCTATCAATTCATGCACTAATCTGAGATCACTGATGACACTTGCTCTACCTATCATACAATATTCAACTTCAATGGTGTCGAATGCGCTCCAATCAACTTCTGCAAGAATTGCAATATTTCAACTCCTCTAATTAATGCAACACTTAAAGATCAAAACAAAGAAATTCTATTGATAATTAGAGCATAGTTTACGATGCTTCAGTAGTAATTATGGTTTACAATAAAACTAATACTAAATTATATAAACTCCTGGGGTTCTTCACTTGAATGAGAATGGATTCGTGAGAGTCATCAGAGGTGTTAACAACATTCCTATTGATTATGATAATGGAACGACACTCCTTCAATTTATATATAAACAAGATAAACTTTACAAAGAACCTCTCTGATAGCTTTGTGAGAGGTGATAAAAATACACTGCTCTCTACCTTGCACACAACATTCCTGAATTTCTCATGATTCCAATTATCAGCAATAAATTTACCCTTCATATCCAATCCAGAGTAAGTATACTATAACATTCTTATCATAACTATAGATTACCTACTTTAAAATCAATCCATCAAATTGCATCATGATCTTGAACCATTATCTTTGGCCCAGTTTTTTATGGAGAGGTTGAAGTAGCACTAACGTGAATGATAGGGAAGGTATAGAACAACTTCTTGGGGTTTAAATCCTCAATACATTAACAAGCACCTTCAAGCTTTAAATCTTTGAGACTATTAAATACAAACTCTAAGAATAGAGCAAATCACGAATTCAACTTATTGAAAGACCATAAAGACGCCAAGTTCATTCTGCCTTGCCAAAATCTTTTCTTTGACAGTGATGAAAGTTTATTCATTTAAAGCTTCAGAATAAACTAGAAATTCTACCCTCTTGGGAAATTCCTGATGAATTCAACAAAGCTCAAGCATGTTTACAGACTAAGAATAGCTATAGGAGTATGTATTGCAAATCTTGAACTAATGTAGCGAGGCATATTCCCTCCTCATCAAAATATCATGAGATATCTAGTTGGGCCATCTTCCTTCAATATGAAAGTGTTGATTGCTGGATTAGATTATGCTTTCAAAAGGATCGACTCTTCAAACCTTGGAGTGGCTTTAGTGTAGTTTCCAATGAAGTGCAGCAAGCAGCCAGAGACGACAAATCAATTTATCAATCTAACGAATACTTGAACAAGCCAATTGCTTTCATTCTATACTTAGTGCTAAAGCCAGGTTAAAAACAAATTGATTCTGAAGGTTTGTAAAGACGAATTTCTTTCTGATGAAGAGAAGGCAGCTCCAGCGTATGGAAATCAATTCAAAGGCTATGGCTAAGTGCAACGACTCTGGTCTGGCAAGATAACTATCAAAAATGTTGCTAATGAACTCTTAGGCATGATTGAAGCAGACTACCCAAGACATATCATGCACCTTAAGGATGAAATCGCGTTCTTAAACAACAGTCAGTGACTAATTCGCAAACTATTAATAATCCCTTCCCTAATACATTCACAACCTAATCTCTTGCACTATACTCTTTAATCTAATTTACTATTCTATTATACTTTGTGATTGCACTCTCCTAAATGAATAGATAATACATCAATCGATTGCAGTATTCATATGCACTTATATTAGGAATAAATTTTTCATTATTATGAGATTTTATCAAATTTTGGGTTTTGAGGTTGCATGGTTCCACCCTTAGGTTGTATGGCTCCAGGAAGATATCCTGAAGATATCTCAAATTTCAAAGTCATAAAATTTTCGAGAATATTGCTAATAGCTCTGCTTACTTTATGATTAGCGAGCCTCACTACATTGTTATGATAAAATACAACATAGATGCATATTTAAATGCAAATACAAGCTGATCTGATGTCTATGGGTTAGTATACAAGAGGCCAAACTTCAAAAATTCTTAGTTTTTCATGACAGTTTATAACAGCTTTCAAACCCCTAGTTCGACCCTCTAACTTGAAACATCGATTTTTGCCTAAGGGCTCTGACTTCAACTCTAATGATGATTTCGATGCCTCTGAGATGTTTAATGATGATTTGGATGATTTTGGGATGGTTAGGTGAGAGTTGGGTAAGTCAAGTGTATTGGACTTAAGTTTGAGAATAGGCCTAAATTTCAAAGCTATGCTACAGTTAAGAAGTCAAAACCACTCTAAAGTAAAACCTGCATTTTCTTACCACTCTTATCACAATACCACCTTACCCTCTCCAATCAATGCAATTAGGTATAGCAACATCGTATATAAGTGATTGAGCTCAACTTAAGGTGGTTTAGTCGAATTTGAGAGGCTAGGTTGCATGAATCCACTCTAAGGTTATATGGTTCCAGATGAAGATATCCTGAAGATATCTCATAAAATCATGTACCAGTGTATAAAAAAATCGCTAAGTATGTATAGGGTTCAATTAGAAGTACTAAAGCTGCTTATTCAAACTACTATGCAAGAATCAACCTAAAGTTGTATGGATCCAGGTTGCATGGCTCCGGCTGTATGACTCCAGGTTGTATGGTTCCAAAAATGCCCTATTTAAGCCAGCGAATTTCATAATTCATTATCACATTAAAAAATTTGCAAATTAGCCCCCATAATTAAACTTTTGCCTCCTGACTTTCTGCTGCCCTAACTTTCGACTCCTCCCTATATTTTATACTCCCCATCATTTTAACATGCTCCTTCTACTCGGGAGCATTAGGGTCCAGCCGCAGCCTATGGTTGGATACCCTCCATTACAGAGTAAAGTAGTTTTTTTAAAGTAGGTTTTAGAAAATCTCTTTGATTTTAGGGGCACTTAAACTTTTGGCTTTAAACTACAAAACGTTAGGAGATCCTTAAATAATCAATTATCAATTGATAATATGGTAACAACTCGGATCATCAGAGTCAAACCAAAACCAATGGTTAATCAACCCTCCATTTATAGAGTTGCTAAAAACCCTAAAAATCACAGCGATTTTAATGCTATCTCAGGTGTTTAGTAAAAGTTAGATAATCTCAGGGGATTTTAGAAAATCAAAGTAAATAGAAATACTTTAATAAAATAAGTATCAATTAATTAAATAAGCGTGTAGCTATACGCTCAGCTCTGAGTTTATCTTCAACTCTTGCAAAAGGCAGTGATTTTAAAAGTTTTGAGAAATCAAGCAAATAAGTAAAATCTGTGATTTTTTAAAATCAAAATTTTTAGTTTACTATTATCAAAACTTCCCTAAAGTTAGAACCGAATATTTAAATTTGTGGCAAACCCTACTTAAGCGAGGCAGTTTATAATTAAATTTATGATTGCTTTCTCCGGTTGATTATGAAGAATTGAAACTTTAAATCAACAGATCACTTAGGCAGAGATTCAAGAGGATATCGGAATCCTAGAATTCAAAGCCGTTGATCCTTCCTTTGGTGGGGGTATTAAGACACCATTGGAGGCGGTAGTCCTCCTCAATCGATAATTGATGTTATTCGTAATACAATTAGACATTGAGTACCGAGGACTACTGAGGAGAATCATTCATCGAAGCATTTCACTCTTTTAATCTTTTATATAGGTAAAAATCATAGGGAGATCAGAGAAAGCAGAATCAGAGAGATAATAAGTTAAAGGTAAATTTCTTTAAAAATCATTATTTAAATTTGATTTATTTTTTTGATCTTTATATAGGAACTATCAAGAAAATTAGAATGCGCAAAATTTAATAACAGAGTTCTCACATCAATTATAAGTAAAATAAATTGCTGTTTGTCAATAGTCTGATTAGGTTTAGGGATTAGGGAATAGGGTAGTAGAAAGTTTGATTTATTTTATGGCTTTGATTTTTTTTATTATTACTGCTTAGTATGAATAAATTAATTGGATAAGATTGGTTTGATTTTCTCAATGACTTTAGCGTAGGGTTAATGATTAATATATTTTAAATCTATTTGAGTAATAGTTAAATTAGAGAGGTCTTAGATTTTTTGGAAATAACTTTTAAACAATAGAATTATTGCATAATTATTTTTATAAATCACAATTTTTGACTTCTAACCTATAGGTTAGTTAGGGAAATTTAGTTAGTTTGAGTTTAAATTAAATAACTTTTTGGGTATTATGATTATGATTGCATTAGGCTACTTAGTATAGTGTAGTTATTATTGATGGTGTATATAAATCACCATCGCAGTTTAAAATCACTCTAAATTATTCACTCAATCTTTTGATTTTATTATCAAACTGTAAAACTGACTGATCCAACAAATTCTTAGGGCTCTGGCATTTCATGCGATGTCAACTGCTTCCTTATTTCTTCATCATACTTATCCACAGTCTTTCTGTATTCTCCCTTGATTTAGCTATAAATTGCGCGTTAGCGATAGTTTAAATAGTATAATAGTATTGCTTACTCTACCTGTATAAGACTGTCGTTATCAAAGCTAAAGAACCAACCGTCTGAAGGATCGTCAGGATCAAGATTAATATACTATTAGTGCATGTGTGGATCCTCCTTCTTGAATGGGTATATCCATACGTTATGATAGCCACACCACTTATAGGTTACCACCACAATTGGTTCACTCGGAGCAACCTCCAGAAGTACAACGTTTGAAAATCCACTTTGAGGATCCACCTGGAACTTGAAAGTTCGCTTGAAGCGTTCATCGATCACCTATACTTAGAACCATTACTTATGTTGAAAATCTTGCCTTGTAAATCTCGACGATGTATCCACCAGGTGCATGAGCAGAGTGCTTGAAGGTGAGGCAGTGCTGCTTCGTAAGTTTGCTTGACTTCATTCTTAAGTTTTATTATAGAATTATATGATTATTACTTAATAATAAATATAAAGAACTTGTTTAGGTATTAAAGACTATATATTTTACTGATAAGACTACGCTTTGTTAATACTTGAAGATCAAACCATACTACTCCTAGTTGTGAACATCCGCTGAGTTGATCAACCAAGCTCTTAAGCTTAAGCAGGCCTATACCTAAAGTTCATGACTTCTATCACAAATCAGATAAGTTCTTAGTTGTCTCCCTTGTACAGGCCCTCAACCTGAATTGTTCTGATGGTGTGAAAGGCAAGTTGGATGCCGAACACGATTCTGTACTACTCCAGCGATTCATCCATGATTTGAAGGACTTGAGTGCCAGTCAGATTCTATCCTGTTTAGTCTGTTATGAATGAGTGCAGCATTAAAAAGGCCAGATAAATACAATTATTATAATTAATTTAAATTATTCGACTTAAGAAAAGCTCAACACTTATTATAAATTGAGCATTGCATATATTAATAATAATAGTAAGAATTAAAGCAAAGGTAATTTTCTTATTGAAAAAATAGAATAACTTGTCAAACAGTAAACACTTAAGTTTATGGGAAATATACTTGAAAAATATTATAAATGAAAGAGCAGCAACGAACTTCACTACTGGAGACCAACATCATCTAGACCATCCTTGTCTCCATCTTTCTTGACGATGTCTGAGGAATTTCCTGGCAAAGCCTGATTGTCCTAATCTTGAGGCAATCCTACACCCTGGTCTATGTTGCTGTTGTTTGGTCCTGGTTGATTTCTTTGTTGCTCTTGCTGCTGCACTTACTGCTACTCTTGCTGCTACACTTGCTGCTGCTCTTGCTGCTGTTCTTGCTGCTACTCTTGCTGCTTTTGCTGCTCTTGTGGTTGCTCTTGCTTCTGCTCTTCGATCTACTCTTGCTTCTGCTCTTAGAGCTTCTTCTGAATCTAGAGCTGTTGTGATGGATGATCTTAATCTATTTCTTGTTCTGATTGTGTCTCTTCCAGATTTAGTTCTTAATTTTTCTCATGTTCTTGTAGTTGATCTTGGTTCTGCTTTTGCAGTTACTCTTACTACTTCTGCTCCTCCTCATGCTGTTTCTCTTCCTGAGAAGAAGGAGAGTGGCTACCCAATGCTATCATACCCTTTTCATAATCATCATCATCAACATCTTACTCATTAAGTCCATCTTATTGAATCTCCTCAAATTATTCTTAAGAGGAGTTGGCATGTTGTTAATTCTGCAGGTTGTACTCATTGAACTAAACTTAGTCATCCTAACAGCCAGGGTGTCTTTAGAACGAAAGCTCATACTATGACTGTTGTAATCCTTCATTCCTTTTGTTGCCATCAACTTGCACTTGGGAATCCTGTTGAAGTTGGTTAGCGCTCAAGTTCTTAGAGCAAGACTGGGGTTTTGAAAGTGAATTTTGCTATTGTTGGGTCAAATACACGTTTTGATCAGGCTCTTCCACGCGCATCAATAAATCGTCTTAAGAATTTACTTTTGAGGAGGAATTCTGATTAACGGGGTTTTAAATTAATGTTTGCTAGACCAATTCACTGAAAGCAGGAAACTGTATCTTCTTAACATTTGCCTTTGGAACAGCTTTCTTCTTCTGTTTTTTAGTTCTTTTGTGAACCTTTTGGTTTTTGTTTCCTTTCTCGATTCCTTTCTTCTCTACCACCTATAGGGTCTTTTCTTACATCTATAGGGTTCTAGTTTTTCTGGACTTATTATCAGGAACTTATGAATTGTTATTCATACTATTGATAAAGGGATTGTTTCCACTTCCTATGATAGAATTTTAAGCCAATTACAAATTTTAGAGTTGCTGCATCGAGGCAGAAAGAAGCATAAGTGGATTTATGGGATTAATTGCAGGGCTTGGATATTATGAGAAAGGTTAAGTTTGCTGTAGGGAGTTATTATAGTAGACTTAACCAGATAGGGGTAGATTTGCAACTGGACTGCTCATATATGAGTTCGAGTTCATGCCAATTAGGCCTTATCTCTAATCTCCGATGATACCAAAGTGCTGATTATTTAAGAATTGCATCTTGATTGGGGTTTAAGCAGCAGTTGAAGACACTTAATCACTCTTCTAGGGACTGAAGTAATTGAAGATATTCCCACTTTGATTCTAGAAACCAGGATTCAACTGCCTGGATTGAGCTTGTGGAAGCACTTTCTAACTATTTTGACTGTACCTATCATTTTGGCTGAGTCTCTTTTCGATTAAAATGTCATCAAAAGGCTTTTGAATTTGATCAGGCACTTTATGGATTTATTTAATGCAATCCCTAATCATGCTGGGAGTTTGGATCGAGGTGGGTTATGTCTAATTAGCAACACTCTGTGACTAATCTGAATTAGCATTGACATTTTCAGCTTGTTTACGAGACTCATTATCAGAATCAGTTCCACTAAGGATTCTTCTTCCAAAGGCATGTTCTAATCAGTAGCTGCTTTTGATGTGAGACTTTAAGTAAGATTATTGCCTTTCTTAACTTTCTTTGTTTGTTATGGCACGTAAGTTGGATCAGTATGACTATCGACTTCTTCTTCAATGGCAACTCCAGATTTGGGTGCAATAACTTTGAGATTTTTCTTATCATTTGCTTTCTAAGCTTTACTTCTTTATCTAGGTCTGCTAACTTTCTTCTAAGCTTTGGAACCACTTGCATTAATTTGAGCTGGTATGTTATTTGTTGGTCCAAAACCCATAGTTTGTTAAGAGCTAATTTGGGCTGTATGAGTTGAGCCTTAACCTTTTGTAGCAGTGTCAGTAGTATTGGATAAGATATTTTGGATTTATTACTGTTGATAAATTTGGTATTGGTTCTGGTTCATTAGGTTTGCAGGGTAGCTGTTAAGAGATATAGGGCTCTATTAGCATGGAACATTGTAATTAGAAACCAGGCTTGAGTCACGATGTTGACTTAAATCATTTGCATAGTTCTGACTGTATTGATTCTGCTGAGAATAGTTGCACTAGTTTGAGAACTAGTCATTCTGTGATTGATTGTACTAGTTGTGAACACCAATGCCAGAAGATTAATATCTATTCTGTTGAATCAGGCCATGGATTTAATTCACCCCTCGTTTGCCAAGAACTGTAAATTGCTGTTCTGATTCTCTGATTTTTGATAGAACACTATTAATAATTAACAACACACTATCTTTACTTGAGATTTGATTGTCTGGTTGAAGCAATGTTAAAGAATTGAGGGAATAAGTTTTTCAGTTTTTAAAGCATTGGGCTGATATGAAATTCTTTTTACTCCTCCTTTGTTCTTTGCACTGTTTTTTCTAATGGTAAGACGACATTTTTAATAATCTCTTGCTGTATGTCATCAACATAGCGAACCAACTAGGTTACGCGAGCAGGCGGGAGTTAAGAAACGTTGGTCTTGTGAATAGTGGATTCTTGACTTGTCATTTAAATGAGCAATCTTAAGTCTTGAGGAAGTTAGAGGTTGAGATAGTCCAGAGAGTATTGATGCCATTCATCGAACACCTCCTAATTTCTATATGTACAACAAATCAAAAGTTCATTGGTCTTACCTTGTAGTGATCCAGTTATACAAGTGAGCATTCTCATTTACCAGTGTGTGTGATCTAAAGCTTTGATAAAGGCCTGGGTAAATTCTCTTCCATAATTGAGCAATAAATCTGGAATGCCATGCTAAAAGTTTGCACTTTGATCAGTGCTTCTGTTAAAACCAACATCAAATCGATGATTTATGCTCTGATTTCGATGATGAAATATGGATCATAATTGAAGGGTTTAGCTTCGTTTAGTATGATTCTTTCCTTAAGCTGGCTTACATGATGGTCTATAGAAATTCTATTAGTGAATTATATTACCTGCACAAGATTGAGGGTCTTGATCTTCTTATTGCAGCCCCTTTAGAGTATTAATGACATTCACCAGTTTTGTAATTTCATCAGCTTCTTAAGTAACCATTCTGCATGCATCCACATCCTCATCTTTGTAGTCAACGTCACTAGCATACTCGTATGTGAGAGCGCTAGACTAAATCATCAAATAATCGAGCTGCCGTTTTAGGTCGACTACAGCATAAAGCAATTCTTTGCCTGAATACCTATAAATTATTAGATGTGTGAAAATCTTACCAGCTAAAGATCCTTTGGAAAAATTCTCGAGCTAGAATGTGAGTGTCTGTCTTAGCCCCAAGAATGTAGTTACAGGAGTCAGGTCACGCTCACAGCCATATATTTTGATGGTGAACACAGTCTTGAGTCCTGAAAGAGCCCATCGTCATTCATCAACTCCAAGATAACACTCATGATCACCTCCTCTTAGTCATTCTCATCCTTGATAATCACTGGAAATCTGGTTACTTTCTGTCTGCTTGACATGAGCAGCATTCGTCCATCTTTGTCAATTCTTAAAACTGCAAAGTGACTTTATGGAATAGGGGAGTCTTCTAACATGTAGATCAGCTCAACTATCAAAGTTCCATGTCGGTCCTCAAAGAAAGGCTTAAATATTTTATTGTTGAGACTGATAAACCTGCAAATACTCTGCATCCTGTACAAGTCGTAATCAAATATATCTTTTTAAAATAGAAGAGCAACTTTGTAACTTCTAAATTTGCAATCAAATGCGCACCAATTTAAGACGGAAGTGAGTGGAAATCTCAGGGGATTTAGGAAGTAATCGCTCAAGAACTATTCAGGTTTCATCTCGAGCAATCCGCAAACCATCATTGAGAATGCTAAAGTATTGGCGAACATAGGAGCATCGTTAAGTATAGCCAGTAACCCCATAACTTCAGTAAGATAAAAGTAGCCATTTGGATCATCTCGAAGTGAGCTCTTGAAAATGCAATTGGCGTTGAATACCATTCCTCTATTTCTATTCTAGAAGGCATTCATCTTGAAGCTATTTCTTTTGCATTAGGAGTAATGAGGAGTATACATAAGGAGATAATCTGATTCTTCAAAGAAGGGAGAGCCTAAGAACTTGATCTGATAGGCACCTTAAAGCTGCTGAGTAATGTGATCGTAACAGTCAAGTAAGTAAGTTTTCATACTACCCAGCTAGTAGATTTAGGCTTCTCTGAAAGCTTTTGGCCTGGCCTTTACGTACTTGAAGCGTAAGAAGGGCTGATCCTGAGGATATTTCAATAAAGCAGTCGAAGTTATCATGTTTCCAGAGGTTTTCATTTGTTCAACTGTGCGTTTGTTCAAAAATTGGAAAGTCAAACGTTTTGGCTTTTCTTGAGTGAACGTTTTCCTTGGATTCTTCAAGCTACTAAACATCCTCAGTTCCAACGTCGATGGTTTGCTCTTTCTTCTCAGACTTGGATCTCTCTCTCTGGCTTACTTTTGATTGACGGATCTTTACCTGCTAGTCTTTGTATGCCTACACCTCAGACTAGAATTAAAGTGAATTTCTATTGAGCACAGTATCATCAAGTTTCACACTTTATTTAAACTTATTAATAAGTTTTTCAGTAGCCTCTTAATCAATTAGTGGGAAGTCTTAAAACTTGCTATTCTGATCATCATCCTGAGAAGTGAAGACTTTAAAGTAGTCGCCTTATTAACACGATTAGTTATAATTATTGAGAAATTAGCTAATAACTAGCTTATTGATTTCTTTCGTTCATCGTAACTAGTTTTACTCTGAGTTGACAACAGAAGCTAATTCTCATACTTTTACAGAAGTTACTTGGAAGTGTTGCTGATATCCTGTAGAGTTCTCAATTAATCTGGCAGAATACGGACATTGCTGTTTATCAAACTTGATATAAAATCTTAATTTGTAGTAACCAGAAGTTGAGATTATTCAGTAGAGAATCTGGTTTCTTATAGAATTTATGAGTCTGTCATTTTTTTGAATGTAGTCAACAAGTCCTTTATTTCGAAAGATTCCGGGTTCGTACCATTGCCATTACTCATGCATTGATTGTTGAGCCCAAGCATGTTGTAACTGTGCATCGAATTTTGCAAATTTGGAGCTTAAATGGATAAGTTGGTCTGAACCATAGGCTATTGAGCTTGAGGTTTTTAGCCTTTTTCAATCTGCCGTTTCACGATAAAGTAATTTTTAACGCGCTCTTCGTATTCATTCCTGCCTTCGAAATGAAATTATTGTACAAGTTCAAGCTCAGCCGGGGGGAAGTGCTAAGAGATATCCGCTGATGTAAGCAACATAAATTTGGAGGCTATACTATTGTTTTATAACGAAGTATCCACATCCACTTTAAAATAGGAAAAGTCCTTGTTGAAAGTCGACTAAACATTTTTCATCATAGCAGATGTGGTATAGCCCATGTTTTTCTGGATTTTGTTTGTTCTCTGAACCATTTCTACAAAGCTCTTAAAATAAGTATCCCTATCAATTGTCAACTTGTACTGATCTTAAACAGAATTTAGTGCTGCCAAATCTTTCAGACTTCCTTAGGTAGCATATTTAGGTTATTGAACTATACAGTTATAAGCTCTCTTTAAAATTTTGAAAGTCTATAGGTAAACTGATGCTGATCTTTACTAGTTAGCCTGTTTAGTTGAACCATAAGAATCATGCTCCAGTAGTCATCACAGAACAGAAGAAAGGTTAACAATGTGGCCTCGAACATTATTTTGGATTAGGATTTGCCTGCCTTCTGAATCTTGATTTGTGTATGATGGAGTATTTGGAATGCACTTCCTCCCTTTTAGAAAATCTCTTCAAGTTGCTATGGGTTGGTCAGATCAAAGCAGAATCTCATTGGAAAAGACACTCTATGAAAAGTTTTTTCAATCGGCTCTCGATTGATGTCGTCCGACATTAACTGCATTGGTAAAATTTTATAAATTAATTATAATTTAATCGTTGTTTTAACAGATAATTTAATTAAACTATTATTATAAAACTGTAAATAATAAAAGCAACTCAAAGTAAAAAACTCTCATGCCAATACTCCGACAAGGGTTAATAATCTGAGTAAGAATAATCGCTCACCTCGATCGTCAGCGACGATCATCTTAGCCAGCACTCCTTTGAAAGAATTAAGTAGAGTTGAGTCAAGATTCAGGACAAGCAAATCATAAAGTGGGGACCTGTAATTTTGGGGAAGAATTTCGTTCAAGTGGTTGCACCAGCTAGGTATTCGTATAATACGGGAGCTCTCCTCAACTCTGGTGAAGTTCCTCCTCAAGTGGATTCTTTATAAGGAGGTTTGATCATTAAGATGCCATTGGAGGGTATAGATTCTTACTTAAAGGACGTGATTGATATAAAGAGTATGCATAGCGACGATTCATTGTGTCAGTTTCTGGAGTAGTTCTTGGGTCAATTTCGCAATTCAAAGCAGGTAAATTAATTATCTAAGAACTTAAGAATCACTCTAATCTAATTTAAATATAGAGACCTGAAAATATTCAAGAGGAGTAGTAATAGCAGTTGATATGATCAGATTTAATGTTACAAATACAGAGTAGAATGCAGCAAAACTCCGATACACTGAAAGGCTGTAATCCATACCTAAAGCCTCGAGAAGCAAAGCTTGCACATAAGCGACTTGAGATAGTAAGAATGTATATGGAAGATTGGTTGAAGCCAATGTAAATTTCTAAGAAGTTGAGAGTGACAGCAGAGTTTGTATCAAGAACTGTTGAGAAGTTTAAGCATGAGATGAAAAATAGCGTATTGCATCCTTAAGAACCAAAAAAATCTGGCAAGAGGAGGGAGAGAGATAATGAGCAGCTGGTTGCTGCTGTTGGTGAATGCATTGAAGAAGTTGGGATTTATCAGTGCACTGGAAGAAATATTCATAATCGATTGCAAGAAATGAAGACAAGCTCGCTATCAAAGTATCCATTCAAAGTGCCTTGCATCTCAACGATTCACAAAATTCTCAAGGAGCAGTTTCATCTGAAGTTTGGCAAGACAGAGGCAGCGAATGTCAAATATAGAAATCCTGCTTATAACAGCAAGCGCTTATGGGTGAGTCGACTGCTATCATAGTTTCTAAGAGAGGATGCAGTAATTATATCAGTGGATGAAAGCAACTTCAGGTCTGACTACTTGCCTCCTAAGCAGTGGGCACTAAATTAGAATAGTATACTGGGTAAGAGGAAGAATAAAAAATCCAGAGTGATTGCAGCCAAGAAGCACAGTAGAATCATAGCTGGTGATAAAGAGTTGCAGTATGGAGGGATGCTACTTGGAAAGCAGTAGGATCATTTATACTTTTCAGAATCATCGAAAGAGTTGTATGCAATCTCATTTATAAAATCCACTCTTCAACCAGCTTAAATTAGTTCATAAAATATTGGACTACAAGATGCTAAAAGCTTACATAAGCAAGCATCCAGCCTTCAACAAGTAAATTAAAGGCAAAGTCGATTTCGAAGCCCCATTCAGGTGCAAGTATTATAAACCAATAGTGAAAACAATCAATTTTACAGAAATCGAGCATATCATCAAGCAGTTCCAAAGTAAGCTACTCATGATTAATTGGTATAGAACAACTCAAGGAAATCAGTCAATCTTTAAACTCCACCTCGTTATACAATGAAATCAATGCATTAATAGGCTAAAGACTTGTCTCCTATACCAGAAGTTGAAGATACTCCTTTGAAATCAATCAAGCACTTTGAAAAATTTCAGGAATTTGAAGCTGTAGAGCAGTACCAAGAAAATCACTTCTGATGATGAGCAGATAAAAAGGATTCACTCAGGCCTCACGCCTTTGATTGATAGAGTGTCAAAACTAAAGTTGTAATCGACCTAAAAGAAATCAAGCAGTTCAATGATGGGTTAGAGGCAAAGAGAGGTGATCTAACTAACTCCAAGGAAGTTGTCGCTGTCAGTTTTAAGCAGTTCTAATGTTGATGAAAGTAAGTACAAAAGATTGAAAGTGGTTGTTGATGGAAGTTAGCTTAGGATAGTCTATTGTCAAATTAATGAATCGTTGTTTAAGTGAAACTATACTTTCAGTATCAGTATGAGATAGTCTTGATCATGGTAACTCATAATCGTAAGAGAGATGCAAGTCGTCTCCTTAACACCTGTAATCATGCAATAATTTCAACAACAATTCTTAAAGAAGATACCCTGAAGATACTCAAGGATGTATAGCTCCACCCCTCAGGTTGCATGGTTCCACTCAAAGGTTGTATGGCTCCACCCTAAAGTTGTACGACTCCAGGTTGTACGGATCCCGATTGTATGGATCCGGGTTGTATGACTCCAGGTTGCATGGTTCCACCTATAGATTGCATGAATCCATTTACTGCAAATTAAGTGTTACTCTACTTGATCAATCCTGTAATAAGTAGACTTCCATTTAACAACACAATTGACAGTCCAACTCTCGTTATTTAAGCTAATCAACTTTTCTTATAGATGACTTATCTCAAAATCAGAACCAATTTGAAGAATCCAAGGAGTATAACAAAGCCCATTCATAGATGATAAATGAAAGGCAGCTTGACTAACCTTACAAACCAATCTCTCAATATCGACAGGAGATGCTTTCCATTTTAGGTAATTATGATTAGAAAGCCAGGCAGTTGTCAATTGCAAAGCAATTAGTGAAGAGACAATAATATTCTATGGGTTTGATAGCTGCAATCGCAGTTGACAGAGTGGTCTCCACTCAAATAATTGAGGGAGCTTTTGATTCAGTGCTGTTTGAGAACTTTATATGTCAGACGCTGAGAAGTATAAGAACTTACAAAGATATATGCAATAAGAAGGTGGTGCTTTTAATGGATAATGCCATAATTCATAAGTATTCTGAGATGCTTGCGACTGCTCGTCGCTTCAAAGTCAACGTACATTCAACGCAGATTACTCACCCTGGCTCAACCCAATCGAACAGTTGTTTGCTTACATCAAGAAGAACCTCAAGCAGCAGAACATCAACAGCAAGTAAGCATACTCTCATAACAAACTTATAAGAGTGCAGCTGGTTAAGCGCATCTAAGAAATAATAAAAAACATGAGCGAGGATGATGTTCGAGGACTCTGGGCATTCAGTATCAAGAAATGGATACATACTCTGAGGTATGGCTTTGTATGAGATTCTACTCAAAAACAAGAATTGCATCATACATTGAAATCTCTATAAGCGCTTATACCTAATGCATTGTCATTTTTACTGCTTATACAATTACTGCTGCTCTTACTGCTGTTATTAATACTGTACTTAAAATTAATCTATAAATGCATGTGTATTACTCGAAATCGCAGTTTGCATAAGTCTGCTCATAAGTGTGAATTCTTGACGAGTGGCATCAAATTCTGTACAATCTAACGCTATATACCAAATTACTATACACTCAAGTTGAACACCAGAGGTGTTGAACAACATAGGCTATAATTGAACAAAAATTGGTTTAAAATCAGATATTTCAAGAATTGAATGGGTTGGTGAGAGAGGAGATGCACTGAGCA
>ARYC01020835.1:0-11393 GCA_000711775.1 Oxytricha trifallax
AATATGGTGACTGAAATGCCTGTTATTTTAATATCTCAACTACTGTATTACTTCGCGCACCTTCATCGTCTTCTCGTGGAGAACCAATACTCTGACTTTAAATCATCTCATTTTAGTAGTGCGTCGTATGACTCAAATCATCGATGTTATAAGAATTGTCGTCTCTGTTTTAAGTGCTGGATATTAAGTAAAAAGTATCTGCATTGCTCCATTCTTTGTCACGTATTGATATATGAAGACATCATTTTTAAAAATTATATATATTTACTAATTAATCTTAATACATCTCACTTGTGTAAAAAATATAAGATTCAAAATACGTACTACAAAGTTGCTAATCGTTTAATGCTCTATAATAGTAAATGGTCAACTGCTCTTTCGTATAAAAGGCTCCCTCAAATTATGAAAGGAAAGATTCTGTACGATTTGATTAAAATAAAAGTTTAAAATCCTTATGAGATTAAGGTATTTTTAGGTAGATCTAAAAATACTTGTCTCTTGTGTCAAAAATATAAGATTCAAAATCCGCACTACAAAGTTGCTAATCGTTTAATGCTCTATAATAGTAAATGGTCAACTGCTCTCTCGTATAAAAGGCTCCCTCAAATTTTGAAAGGAAAGATTCTGTAGGTTTTATTGAAAAAAGTTTAAAATCCTTATGAGATTAAGGTATTTTTAGGTAGATCTAAAAATACTTGTC
Organism: Oxytricha trifallax; assembly: GCA_000711775.1. Lineage (NCBI taxonomy): Eukaryota > Ciliophora > Spirotrichea > Sporadotrichida > Oxytrichidae > Oxytricha > Oxytricha trifallax. The sequence goes on from ARYC01020835.1 coordinate 701, forward strand.
TCTTGTGTCAAAAATATAAGATTCAAAATCCGCACTACAAAGTTGCTAATCGTTTAATGCTCTATAATAGTAAATGGTCAACTGCTCTCTCGTATAAAAGGCTCCCTCAAATTTTGAAAGGAAAGATTCTGTAGGTTTTGATTGAAAAAAAGTTTAAAATCCTTATGAGATTAAGGTATTTTTAGGTAGATCTAAAAATACTTGTCTCTTGTGTCAAAAATATAAGATTCAAAATCCGCACTACAAAGTTGCTAATCGTTTAATGCTCTATAATAGTAAATGGTCAACTGCTCTCTCGTATAAAAGGCTCCCTCAAATTTTGAAAGGAAAGATTCTGTAGGTTTTGATTGAAAAAAGTTTAAAATCCTTATGAGATTAAGGTATTTTTAGGTAGATCTAAAAATACTTGTCTCTTGTCTCAAAAATATAAGATTCAAAATCCGCACTACAAAATTGCTAATCGTTTAATGCTCCATAATAGTAAATGGTCAACTGCTCTCTCGTATAAAAGGCTCCCTCAAATTTTGAAAGGAAAGATTCTGTAGGTTTTGATTGAAAAAAGTTTAAAATCCTTATGAGATTAAGGTATTTTTAGGTAGATCTAAAAATACTTGTCTCTTGTGTCAAAAATATAAGATTCAAAATCCGCACTACAAAGTTGCTAATCGTTTAATGCTCTATAATAGTAAATGGTCAACTGCTCTCTCGTATAAAAGGCTCCCTCAAATTTTGAAAGGAAAGATTCTGTAGGTTTTGATTGAAAAAAGTTTAAAATCCTTATGAGATTAAGGTATTTTTAGGTAGATCTAAAAATACTTGTCTCTTGTGTCAAAAATATAAGATTCAAAATCCGCACTACAAAGTTGCTAATCGTTTAATGCTCTATAATAGTAAATGGTCAACTGCTCTCTCGTATAAAAGGCTCCCTCAAATTTTGAAAGGAAAGATTCTGTAGGTTTTGATTGAAAAAAGTTTAAAATCCTTATGAGATTAAGGTATTTTTAGGTAGATCTAAAAATACTTGTCTCTTGTGTCAAAAATATAAGATTCAAAATCCGCACTACAAAGTTGCTAATCGTTTAATGCTCTATAATAGTAAATGGTCAACTGCTCTCTCGTATAAAAGGCTCCCTCAAATTTTGAAAGGAAAGATTCTGTAGGTTTTGATTGAAAAAAGTTTAAAATCCTTATGAGATTAAGGTATTTTTAGGTAGATCTAAAAATACTTGTCTCTTGTGTCAAAAATATAAGATTCAAAATCCGCACTACAAAGTTGCTAATCGTTTAATGCTCTATAATAGTAAATGGTCAACTGCTCTCTCGTATAAAAGGCTCCCTCAAATTTTGAAAGGAAAGATTCTGTAGGTTTTGATTGAAAAAAGTTTAAAATCCTTATGAGATTAAGGTATTTTTAGGTAGATCTAAAAATACTTGTCTCTTGTCTCAAAAATATAAGATTCAAAATCCGCACTACAAAGTTGCTAATCGTTTAATGCTCTATAATAGTAAATGGTCAACTGCTCTCTCGTATAAAAGGCTCCCTCAAATTTTGAAAGGAAAGATTCTGTAGGTTTTGATTGAAAAAAGTTTAAAATCCTTATGAGATTAAGGTATTTTTAGGTAGATCTAAAAATACTTGTCTCTTGTGTCAAAAATATAAGATTCAAAATCCGCACTACAAAGTTGCTAATCGTTTAATGCTCTATAATAGTAAATGGTCAACTGCTCTCTCGTATAAAAGGCTCCCTCAAATTTGAAAGGAAAGATTCTGTAGGTTTTGATTGAAAAAAGTTTAAAATCCTTATGAGATTAAGGTATTTTTGGGTGATCTAAAAATACTTGTCTCTTGTCTCAAAAATATAAGATTCAAAATCCGCACTACAAAGTTGCTAATCGTTTAATGCTCTATAATAGTAAATGGTCAACTGCTCTCTCGTATAAAAGGCTCCCTCAAATTTTGAAAGGAAAGATTCTGTAGGTTTTGATTGAAAAAAGTTTAAAATCCTTATGAGATTAAGGTATTTTTAGGTAGATCTAAAAATACTTGTCTCTTGTGTCAAAAATATAAGATTCAAAATCCGCACTACAAAGTTGCTAATCGTTTAATGCTCTATAATAGTAAATGGTCAACTGCTCTCTCGTATAAAAGGCTCCCTCAAATTTTGAAAGGAAAGATTCTGTAGGTTTTGATTGAAAAAAGTTTAAAATCCTTATGAGATTAAGGTATTTTTAGGTAGATCTAAAAATACTTGTCTCTTGTGTCAAAAATATAAGATTCAAAATCCGCACTACAAAGTTGCTAATCGTTTAATGCTCTATAATAGTAAATGGTCAACTGCTCTCTCGTATAAAAGGCTCCCTCAAATTTTGAAAGGAAAGATTCTGTAGGTTTTGATTGAAAAAAGTTTAAAATCCTTATGAGATTAAGGTATTTTTAGGTAGATCTAAAAATACTTGTCTCTTGTGTCAAAAATATAAGATTCAAAATCCGCACTACAAAGTTGCTAATCGTTTAATGCTCTATAATAGTAAATGGTCAACTGCTCTCTCGTATAAAAGGCTCCCTCAAATTTTGAAAGGAAAGATTCTGTAGGTTTTGATTGAAAAAAGTTTAAAATCCTTATGAGATTAAGGTATTTTTAGGTAGATCTAAAAATACTTGTCTCTTGTGTCAAAAATATAAGATTCAAAATCCGCACTACAAAGTTGCTAATCGTTTAATGCTCTATAATAGTAAATGGTCAACTGCTCTCTCGTATAAAAGGCTCCCTCAAATTTTGAAAGGAAAGATTCTGTAGGTTTTGATTGAAAAAAGTTTAAAATCCTTATGAGATTAAGGTATTTTTAGGTAGATCTAAAAATACTTGTCTCTTGTCTCAAAAATATAAGATTCAAAATCCGCACTACAAAGTTGCTAATCGTTTAATGCTCTATAATAGTAAATGGTCAACTGCTCTCTCGTATAAAAGGCTCCCTCAAATTTTGAAAGGAAAGATTCTGTAGGTTTTGATTGAAAAAAGTTTAAAATCCTTATGAGATTAAGGTATTTTTAGGTAGATCTAAAAATACTTGTCTCTTGTGTCAAAAATATAAGATTCAAAATCCGCACTACAAAGTTGCTAATCGTTTAATGCTCTATAATAGTAAATGGTCAACTGCTCTCTCGTATAAAAGGCTCCCTCAAATTTTGAAAGGAAAGATTCTGTAGGTTTTGATTGAAAAAAGTTTAAAATCCTTATGAGATTAAGGTATTTTTAGGTAAGATCTAAAAATACTTGTCTCTTGTGTCAAAAATATAAGATTCAAAATCCGCACTACAAAGTTGCTAATCGTTTAATGCTCTATAATAGTAAATGGTCAACGGCTCTCTCGTATAAAAGGCTCCCTCAAATTTTGAAAGGAAAGATTCTGTAGGTTTTGATTGAAAAAAGTTTAAAATCCTTATGAGATTAAGGTATTTTTAGGTAGATCTAAAAATACTTGTCTCTTGTGTCAAAAATATAAGATTCAAAATCCGCACTACAAAGTTGCTAATCGTTTAATGCTCTATAATAGTAAATGGTCAACTGCTCTCTCGTATAAAAGGCTCCCTCAAATTTTGAAAGGAAAGATTCTGTAGGTTTTGATTGAAAAAAGTTTAAAATCCTTATGAGATTAAGGTATTTTTAGGTAGATCTAAAAATACTTGTCTCTTGTGTCAAAAATATAAGATTCAAAATCCGCACTACAAAGTTGCTAATCGTTTAATGCTCTATAATAGTAAATGGTCAACTGCTCTCTCGTATAAAAGGCTCCCTCAAATTTTGAAAGGAAAGATTCTGTAGGTTTTGATTGAAAAAAGTTTAAAATCCTTATGAGATTAAGGTATTTTTAGGTAGATCTAAAAATACTTGTCTCTTGTGTCAAAAATATAAGATTCAAAATCCGCACTACAAAGTTGCTAATCGTTTAATGCTCTATAATAGTAAATGGTCAACTGCTCTCTCGTATAAAAGGCTCCCTCAAATTTTGAAAGGAAAGATTCTGTAGGTTTTGATTGAAAAAAAGTTTAAAATCCTTATGAGATTAAGGTATTTTTAGGTAGATCTAAAAATACTTGTCTCTTGTGTCAAAAATATAAGATTCAAAATCCGCACTACAAAGTTGCTAATCGTTTAATGCTCTATAATAGTAAATGGTCAACTGCTCTCTCGTATAAAAGGCTCCCTCAAATTTTGAAAGGAAAGATTCTGTAGGTTTTATTGAGAAAAAAGTTTAAAATCCTTATGAGATTAAGGTATTTTTAGGTAGATCTAAAAATACTTGTCTCTTGTGTCAAAAATATAAGATTCAAAATCCGCACTACAAAGTTGCTAATCGTTTAATGCTCTATAATAGTAAATGGTCAACTGCTCTCTCGTATAAAAGGCTCCCTCAAATTTTGAAAGGAAAGATTCTGTAGGTTTTGATTGAAAAAAGTTTAAAATCCTTATGAGATTAAGGTATTTTTAGGTAGATCTAAAAATACTTGTCTCTTGTGTCAAAAATATAAGATTCAAAATCCGCACTACAAAGTTGCTAATCGTTTAATGCTCTATAATAGTAAATGGTCAACTGCTCTCTCGTATAAAAGGCTCCCTCAAATTTTGAAAGGAAAGATTCTGTAGGTTTTGATTGAAAAAAGTTTAAAATCCTTATGAGATTAAGGTATTTTTAGGTAGATCTAAAAATACTTGTCTCTTGTGTCAAAAATATAAGATTCAAAATCCGCACTACAAAGTTGCTAATCGTTTAATGCTCTATAATAGTAAATGGTCAACTGCTCTCTCGTATAAAAGGCTCCCTCAAATTTTGAAAGGAAAGATTCTGTAGGTTTTGATTGAAAAAAGTTTAAAATCCTTATGAGATTAAGGTATTTTTAGGTAGATCTAAAAATACTTGTCTCTTGTGTCAAAAATATAAGATTCAAAATCCGCACTACAAAGTTGCTAATCGTTTAATGCTCTATAATAGTAAATGGTCAACTGCTCTCTCGTATAAAAGGCTCCCTCAAATTTTGAAAGGAAAGATTCTGTAGGTTTTGATTGAAAAAAGTTTAAAATCCTTATGAGATTAAGGTATTTTTAGGTAGATCTAAAAATACTTGTCTCTTGTGTCAAAAATATAAGATTCAAAATCCGCACTACAAAGTTGCTAATCGTTTAATGCTCTATAATAGTAAATGGTCAACTGCTCTCTCGTATAAAAGGCTCCCTCAAATTTTGAAAGGAAAGATTCTGTAGGTTTTATTGAGAAAAAAGTTTAAAATCCTTATGAGATTAAGGTATTTTTAGGTAGATCTAAAAATACTTGTCTCTTGTGTCAAAAATATAAGATTCAAAATCCGCACTACAAAGTTGCTAATCGTTTAATGCTCTATAATAGTAAATGGTCAACTGCTCTCTCGTATAAAAGGCTCCCTCAAATTTTGAAAGGAAAGATTCTGTAGGTTTTGATTGAAAAAAGTTTAAAATCCTTATGAGATTAAGGTATTTTTAGGTAGATCTAAAAATACTTGTCTCTTGTGTCAAAAATATAAGATTCAAAATCCGCACTACAAAGTTGCTAATCGTTTAATGCTCTATAATAGTAAATGGTCAACTGCTCTCTCGTATAAAAGGCTCCCTCAAATTTTGAAAGGAAAGATTCTGTAGGTTTTGATTGAAAAAAGTTTAAAATCCTTATGAGATTAAGGTATTTTTAGGTAGATCTAAAAATACTTGTCTCTTGTGTCAAAAATATAAGATTCAAAATCCGCACTACAAAGTTGCTAATCGTTTAATGCTCTATAATAGTAAATGGTCAACTGCTCTCTCGTATAAAAGGCTCCCTCAAATTTTGAAAGGAAAGATTCTGTAGGTTTTGATTGAAAAAAGTTTAAAATCCTTATGAGATTAAGGTATTTTTAGGTAGATCTAAAAATACTTGTCTCTTGTGTCAAAAATATAAGATTCAAAATCCGCACTACAAAGTTGCTAATCGTTTAATGCTCTATAATAGTAAATGGTCAACTGCTCTCTCGTATAAAAGGCTCCCTCAAATTTTGAAAGGAAAGATTCTGTAGGTTTTGATTGAAAAAAGTTTAAAATCCTTATGAGATTAAGGTATTTTTAGGTAGATCTAAAAATACTTGTCTCTTGTGTCAAAAATATAAGATTCAAAATCCGCACTACAAAGTTGCTAATCGTTTAATGCTCTATAATAGTAAATGGTCAACTGCTCTCTCGTATAAAAGGCTCCCTCAAATTTTGAAAGGAAAGATTCTGTAGGTTTTGATTGAAAAAAAGTTTAAAATCCTTATGAGATTAAGGTATTTTTAGGTAGATCTAAAAATACTTGTCTCTTGTGTCAAAAATATAAGATTCAAAATCCGCACTACAAAGTTGCTAATCGTTTAATGCTCTATAATAGTAAATGGTCAACTGCTCTCTCGTATAAAAGGCTCCCTCAAATTTTGAAAGGAAAGATTCTGTAGGTTTTGATTGATAAAAAAGTTTAAAATCCTTATGAGATTAAGGTATTTTTAGGTAGATCTAAAAATACTTGTCTCTTGTCTCAAAAATATAAGATTCAAAATCCGCACTACAAAGTTGCTAATCGTTTAATGCTCTATAATAGTAAATGGTCAACTGCTCTCTCGTATAAAAGGCTCCCTCAAATTTTGAAAGGAAAGATTCTGTAGGTTTTGATTGATAAAAAAGTTTAAAATCCTTATGAGATTAAGGTATTTTTAGGTAGATCTAAAAATACTTGTCTCTTGTGTCAAAAATATAAGATTCAAAATCCGCACTACAAAGTTGCTAATCGTTTAATGCTCTATAATAGTAAATGGTCAACTGCTCTCTCGTATAAAAGGCTCCCTCAAATTTTGAAAGGAAAGATTCTGTAGGTTTTGATTGAAAAAAGTTTAAAATCCTTATGAGATTAAGGTATTTTTAGGTAGATCTAAAAATACTTGTCTCTTGTGTCAAAAATATAAGATTTAAAATGCGCACTACAAAGTTGCTAATCGTTTAATGCTCTATAATAGTAAATGGTCAACTGCTCTCTCGTATAAAATGCTCCCTCAAATTTTGAAAGGAAAGATTCTGTAGGTTTTGATTGAAAAAAGTTTAAAATCCTTATGAGATTAAGGTATTTTTAGGTGATCTAAAAATACTTGTCTCTTGTGTCAAAAATATAAGATTCAAAATCCGCACTACAAAGTTGCTAATCGTTTAATGCTCTATAATAGTAAATGGTCAACTGCTCTCTCGTATAAAAGGCTCCCTCAAATTTTGAAAGGAAAGATTCTGTAGGTTTTGATTGATAAAAAAGTTTAAAATCCTTATGAGATTAAGGTATTTTTAGGTAGATCTAAAAATACTTGTCTCTTGTGTCAAAAATATAAGATTCAAAATCCGCACTACAAAGTTGCTAATCGTTTAATGCTCTATAATAGTAAATGGTCAACTGCTCTCTCGTATAAAAGGCTCCCTCAAATTTTGAAAGGAAAGATTCTGTAGGTTTTGATTGAAAAAAGTTTAAAATCCTTATGAGATTAAGGTATTTTTAGGTAGATCTAAAAATACTTGTCTCTTGTGTCAAAAATATAAGATTCAAAATCCGCACTACAAAGTTGCTAATCGTTTAATGCTCTATAATAGTAAATGGTCAACTGCTCTCTCGTATAAAAGGCTCCCTCAAATTTTGAAAGGAAAGATTCTGTAGGTTTTGATTGAAAAAAGTTTAAAATCCTTATGAGATTAAGGTATTTTTAGGTAGATCTAAAAATACTTGTCTCTTGTGTCAAAAATATAAGATTCAAAATCCGCACTACAAAGTTGCTAATCGTTTAATGCTCTATAATAGTAAATGGTCAACTGCTCTCTCGTATAAAAGGCTCCCTCAAATTTTGAAAGGAAAGATTCTGTAGGTTTTGATTGAAAAAAGTTTAAAATCCTTATGAGATTAAGGTATTTTTAGGTAGATCTAAAAATACTTGTCTCTTGTGTCAAAAATATAAGATTCAAAATCCGCACTACAAAGTTGCTAATCGTTTAATGCTCTATAATAGTAAATGGTCAACTGCTCTCTCGTATAAAAGGCTCCCTCAAATTTAGAAAGGAAAGATTCTGTAGGTTTTTATTGAAAAAAGTTTAAAATCCTTATGAGATTAAGGTATTTTTAGGTAGATCTAAAAATACTTGTCTCTTGTCTCAAAAATATAAGATTCAAAATCCGCACTACAAAGTTGCTAATCGTTTAATGCTCTATAATAGTAAATGGTCAACTGCTCTCTCGTATAAAAGGCTCCCTCAAATTTTGAAAGGAAAGATTCTGTAGGTTTTGATTGAAAAAAGTTTAAAATCCTTATGAGATTAAGGTATTTTTAGGTAGATCTAAAAATACTTGTCTCTTGTCTCAAAAATATAAGATTCAAAATCCGCACTACAAAATTGCTAATCCTTTAATGCTCCACAATAGTAAATGGTCAACTGCTCTCTCGTATAAAAGGCTCCCTCAAATTTTGAAAGGAAAGATTCTGTAGGTTTTATTGAAAAAAGTTTAAAATCCTTATGAGATTAAGGTATTTTTAGGTAGATCTAAAAATACTTGTCTCTTGTCTCAAAAATATAAGATTCAAAATACGCACTACAAAGTTGCTAATCGTTTAATGCTCTATAATAGTAAATGGTCAACTGCTCTCACATATAAAAGGCTCCCTCAAATTTTGAAAAGAAAGATTCTGTAGGTTGTATTGAGAAAAAAGTTTAAAATCCTTATGAGATTAAGGTATTTTTAGGTAGATCTAAAAATACTTGTCTCTTGTGTCAAAAATATAAGATTCAAAATCCGCACTACAAAGTTGCTAAGCTTTTAATGCTCTATAATAGTAAATGGTCAACTGCTCTCTCGTATAAAAGGCTCCCTCAAATTTTGAAAGGAAAGATTCTGTAGGTTTTGAGAAAAAAGTTTAAAATCCTTATGAGATTAAGGTATTTTTAGGTAGATCTAAAAATACTTGTCTCTTGTGTCAAAAATATAAGATTCAAAATCCGCACTACAAAGTTGCTAATCGTTTAATGCTCTATAATAGTAAATGGTCAACTGCTCTCTCGTATAAAAGGCTCCCTCAAATTTTGAAAGGAAAGATTCCGTAGGTTTTGATTGAAAAAAGTTTAAAATCCTTATGAGATTAAGGTATTTTTAGGTAGATCTAAAAATACTTGTCTCTTGTGTCAAAAATATAAGATTCAAAATCCGCACTACAAAGTTGCTAATCGTTTAATGCTCTATAATAGTAAATGGTCAACTGCTCTCTCGTATAAAAGGCTCCCTCAAATTTTGAAAGGAAAGATTCTGTAGGTTGTATTGAGAAAAAAGTTTAAAATCCTTATGAGATTAAGGTATTTTTAGGTAGATCTAAAAATACTTGTCTCTTGTGTCAAAAATATAAGATTCAAAATCCGCACTACAAAGTTGCTAATCGTTTAATGCTCTATAATAGTAAATGGTCAACTGCTCTCTCGTATAAAAGGCTGCCTCAAATTTTGAAAGGAAAGATTCTGTAGGTTTTGATTGAAAAAAGTTTAAAATCCTTATGAGATTAAGGTATTTTTAGGTAGATCTAAAAATACTTGTCTCTTGTGTCAAAAATATAAGATTCAAAATCCGCACTACAAAGTTGCTAATCGTTTAATGCTCTATAATAGTAAATGGTCAACTGCTCTCTCGTATAAAAGGCTCCCTCAAATTTTGAAAGGAAAGATTCTGTAGGTTTTGATTGCAAAAAGTTTAAAATCCTTATGAGATTAAGGTATTTTTAGGTAGATCTAAAAATACTTGTCTCTTGTGTCAAAAATATAAGATTCAAAATCCGCACTACAAAGTTGCTAATCGTTTAATGCTCTATAATAGTAAATGGTCAACTGCTCTCTCGTATAAAAGGCTCCCTCAAATTTTGAAAGGAAAGATTCCGTAGGTTTTGATTGAAAAAAGTTTAAAATCCTTATGAGATTAAGGTATTTTTAGGTAGATCTAAAAATACTTGTCTCTTGTCTCAAAAATATAAGATTCAAAATCCGCACTACAAAATTGCTAATCGTTTAATGCTCCATAATAGTAAATGGTCAACTGCTCTCTCGTATAAAAGGCTCCCTCAAATTTTGAAAGGAAAGATTCTGTAGGTTTTGATTGAAAAAAGTTTAAAATCCTTATGAGATTAAGGTATTTTTAGGTAGATCTAAAAATACTTGTCTCATGTGTCAAAAATATAAGATTCAAAATCTGCACTACAAAGTTGCTTATCGTTTAATGCTCTATAATAGTAAATGGTCAACTGCTCTCTCGTATAAAAGGCTCCCTCAAATTTGAAAGGAAAGATTCTGTAGGTTTTGATTGCAAAAAGTTTAAAATCCTTATGAGATTAAGGTATTTTTAGGTAGATCTAAAAATACTTGTCTCTTGTGTCAAAAATATAAGATTCAAAATCCGCACTACAAAGTTGCTAATCGTTTAATGCTCTATAATAGTAAATGGTCAACTGCTCTCTCGTATAAAAGGCTCCCTCAAATTCTGAAAGGAAAGATTCTGTAGGTTTTATTGATAAAAAAGTTTAAAATCCTTATGAGATTAAGGTATTTTTCGGTATATCTACAAATACTTGTCTCTTGTGTCAAAAATATAAGATTCA
>ARYC01020836.1:0-18497 GCA_000711775.1 Oxytricha trifallax
ATTTGATTCAACAAATTGATAAAATCTTTGAATAAATGTCCTTCGAATATTAGATCAGTTTATATAAAATTCTTTATTTTAAGTTTGTCTAATTCTACTTCTACTTGCAAAAAGATAGTCAAAAACAGACGGAAATCTACTATAAAAAAGCTTTTTTTTAGCACCATCCATAATTGTTTCCACGAATGATTTAAGTTAGCTCCCCCAGCAGTTTATGAACCTAATTCCTACTTTAATTTATCTATTAGAGTTCTTACTGAGACTATTATTCAAATTCATGAATTAACTGCTGCAAGTTGCCTTTTTTTTAAAAACGCAAATAGTTTCTCAACTGTAGCAAGGTCGAACTGGTAGGATCCCAAAAAGAAAGTTGATATTTTAGTAGTCCAAGCTTCTCTCTTAAGTAGTTGCTCCTATAGTAAGAAGAATTATCAAGCATGAGCACGTGATTGTCCCGCCATGATGAATTAAATTTCTCTAGAGCTTCAATTAATTGCAAAATAAAGAAGTAAACTCCAACGCTATTATTCTTTCCTTTAAAGAGCTAGAAGTACACTCTACCATCACTACATAGAGCTGCGATTAGCCCAATTTGTTAGTATCTCTTAGAATCAGTACAAAAAAGTTACTAAAACTTTAGAGCCCAAGCTATTTCATTTGACCTACTGAATTAGATCGAGCTTTCGTCAATATAAATAAGAACATTACCCAGTCCAAACAACCGAACATAGTGAATAGCTGCCTGAGCACGCTGATTGATACTGTCGGAAGCTATTGATCTCCCACTTATATAAGATACCTTCTTAGGCAATAGATTGAGTATATTCCTTAAGAACTTACGTATTTGTTGAGTTTGAACTTTTTACCTCGTTTATTTCTCTATATATATATCTGTATTAATACTGGCTTTATTAGCTTATTGTTCTCTTTGATAAATTTCATATTTAGTTGCTGAACTTACCAACTCAACCCATACCTTTTTAACTTGACTAAATCATATTTTCGATAAATGGCAAATTTGCCCAGATTCTTTGTAGTTCTAGCCTAATAAATTGACAAAGAGTATCGTCTCTTTAGACCATTCAGTGTCAGCATGTTTTGCTAAATCATTAAACTAGCTTTTTCCACATTAGCCCAGGTTTTAAATTTTAATTTCATTTTTCTCCAAGCTATTGGAAAGTTTTTTTGGAATTAAGTGTTTTCGTCAATGGATTAATTGTTAATTTAGGAGATTTATTTTCCCTTATTCTTAATGAATCGTTTAATCAAAGATGAAATTCGAACGTTTAAGCCTTTTGCAGCTACTTAAATGAATTCTTGAATCTTGGAAATTGTAGGAAACCTTCCCCAAAGCTTACTAATAGTATTCGCCATCTCTCCATAACATCTGGGTTGTTTTTTAGTCTTCTTCAATGCTTTATGATTGATCTTAAACATCTATTCTGGAATCAAAAATCTGAAAGTTGTACTGTCGCTGTTATAATTTTGCTTACTGATCAGCTTTAAGAGAATTCAAAGTTTTTGAGTCAAGATTAAAACAGCATAGTTCTCTCAATTAATGTTCTTAAATGTTGATGAATGTACAGTAAATCAATTTATAGTCAATTACGACTGTGTTATTGTCATTAATGTCATTTAAATCTCTCTCCAGATGTCCGCATCTTTCTTGAGCTCCAATGTAATGACGAAGATCACTCTATTTTAATCTCTCCATATTTAATATGATTAAACGTTAATAATTAATTAAAAGTTTTAAACATAAAATGATTATTTTATAAATAATTCCTTTTGTGGAAAAACTATTTCTTTCATGGCAAAGATGATTTACTTTTTCTAAGTCCAAGAATTATAACTTAAGCAATATTACTTCAACCTCGATGTAATTATTTTATAAATTTATTATTAAATAGGGAGGCATCGACCTTAACCATGAACTCATTAGTAAATGTTCATTAATTCAGGGAGAAGATTGGCAACAAGAAGGAGCTCTACGATTTCTTAGTCCAAGAATGTGGGGCTTATCTTCCCAAACTTCAATGCACAAAGGTGTACTTTCTTCGGTCTATCCTATATGGAGAAAAAGAGGTAAAATAATAATCATTAAAAACTATTAGCATTTAAAAAGGGCAGATGTGATTGTGGCTGCCGTTCCACAGATAGAAGGCTTGACAGTAGAGGACTTCCTTGAATATGCTTCATCAAAGCCATCCATTATGAGTTACCTACCCGATTAGAGCGATTGGCTCCATTTAGATAAACGCTGGATATGTGATATATTAATGTCAATAGACAAGGATAGGGTAAATTAGAAGGAGACTGATGCGAAGAGGAATAGAAGAGCAAAACAAGATCAAACCTAAGGATTATTAGTTCCAATGAGGCCGGAATTTGCAAAGGCATTGGAAGAATCATTGAGCTTCAGTGGTAAGAAATTTTTCTTTAACAAGTATATATAGTTCACAAAGGGAGATCAGCTTACCTAATGAAACCAACTGCAACCAGAAAAATAAGAGCATAAGAAATTGAAGAAGTTAAGAAGGAGTAGTAAAACTTGAGAGAGAGCAAGCAAAGATATCTAGAAGTCAATAAAAGAATAAGAAAAGATTTTGACCAGATTAACAATTAGCTTTAAGACTTAGGTCAGTACAATAACTTGGTCATGCAATTGATGGAGGCTGGGGTCATAGATGAGGACGGCAATCCCTTGGCAAATAGCTAAAATAATAGTTCCAGATGATCTGAGATTAAGCCTGAGATATGATTAATGAACTCAAACTTAACTTGTATTAAAAATCTTGATAAATAATCACGTATTAACGTCGATTGTGAATAATTAAAAATCATAAACTTTAATTCTTAATTCAACTAGTAATTTTAAGGATCAGCGAACTTCACTGGTTCAGAGAATTACTCTGCAACTTGTGACTTTAAGAGTTTTCTTTTGAGCTCTAGGGCTTTGCTTTGGTAGCCATGTTTTCATATCTTGCTTGGATTTTTAAGTTTCAGAGTCGCTGCTTATCTCAAGCTCATTAGGTTGGTCATCATTGGAATGCTCACCCTCTCTTAAAGACCGTTTCCCCAGAATCAATTTTTTATCCAAAGCTGATATCCTTTTATGGTTCATGCTTATCATACTTGTTCTAGGAATTAATTTGGTTTCATCAAAGGGAATGAACTAAGAAGAATCAAAGGGTTTGTTGGCAAAATTTTAGAATATTTATTTTGGCAGTTCATCAATGCTTTTAGTGCCATGCTTTTACTCCCCTTTTGAGTAGAATAATCTTCTAGCAGTCTTCACTACTTCACCATGTTATCTCTCTTTTTGTTAATGAGTCTTTGTTCTTATATCGCAGACATCATAAATGGCAGTGACAATAGGAGATGTAGAATCATAAAATCTTGTTTTATTTTACTTGTTCAAATGATGGGAATTTTAAGATTTTTCAGTCTGATTCTGCTGCATTTGTGAATTCTAGGCTATCTATGTATCGATTTAAACTAAGTTGTCGTTTTCTTAGAATAAGCCTTGATGAAGTTTTAGAAGTCTAAAGTGAGTTTCATTGTCTTTCTATTTTTATTTTAGTCTTACAAGTTATTCAATTGTGCTGGTGTTTCCTTGACAATAGACCAGATAGTGCCATTATCCTTTGTTATCAAGTCTCCCGACTCAACCAACTATTTGATCTTAAACTCGTCTATGAAATATGTCAGCCATGATTAAATAAAGACCACCATTCTTCTCGATTTCTTATAAAGTTTTGATATCAGTACCGCGACCTTAAGTCTCAGATAGCATAGAGACGCCAAATTTCCCATGTTTATCTCTAGTGCATTGACCACTCTCTAAAGTAACTTCAATTCTACATCCACGTTTTACTCCCCAGAAACAAAGGAGATTTTATTCTACTTTTTAAACCAATTTTCAATAATCTGGTAAGACGAGCTCGCTACAATTATAATTGGTACTAAACTTGAATGCTTTTGTATAATGTTTTCAAGCTTCTTAAAGTAATCCTAGGTGCTCGTGACCACAACTTCATCTACAAAGTGCTGCTTCTTATTACCACTTATCGAACTTATCACTGGAAAATCAATTTCCTCAGTTTAAAAAAATGTTTCTATTATTTACTTTTCTTTCATTCATAGTCTAGATCCTGTCATTGGTATAAGTTTTTTTTCTTTTAGTACATTTTTTATTAGGTTAAGCATGGTATGTACAGCCCCGTCAAACAGGATCCAATCATGCTCATCATTTATAATGGAAGACTAAGTAAGTAGGCTTTGAAATTGTGGATCTTCGCAAAAGGATTCGAAATCTTTTTGAGTAAGGTAATACAATCCACTTTTGTTCTCATACTCATTGACATTTACTCTTAAATTGAATTTTTAAATTAGCGACTCAAACTACCGTTCATCCCTTTGTATAAGATGATCATTCTTGCTGATAATGAAGACTGGACTATCATGTTAAATTTGCCAAATAGATGGCTGAGCAAGTTTTAAGCAATGTTTTACCGTTTCCCATTCCGAGATTGATGAAAAGCCTATTGTTGGATGACTCAAGTTTATAATTTAAGCAAAGCGTCTGGAGTGGCAGTAATTTAAATTATAGATATTTCTCAAATTATTTTTAATAATCTGAGATTTTAAAGGCAGTCTTATGGCCGGAGTTCACAAATCTTAACACTGATTGATCTTCTTCATTTCTCCCCAGAAATTGTGATAGGGCTAACTACTTTTTAATATTTTGTGAATTAATTTGCAGATTTGGGAAGTGAGAGCATTTAATCGAGATTTTAGGAGTTACCAAGCAAAAGGTCTTCTATCCACTTACTACAATCTTGATGCTTTTTATCTACCATTAAGTAGCAAATGTCTTACGCCATCTTTAATATATCTTCCAATTTTCTACACCATATGCAATTAGTCGAGGTTAGGAGCTAAGCGAGCTTCCTTAAAAAGCTAATGTACTAGCTTTGATTAAGAAAATCCCACTTATTATTGAATATTTCTCTCATCCCCATGAGAAACTTTTTCAATTAGTTTTCGTTTTAAGCTTAACTAAGGGAGCTGATTGCAATAATATACTAAACAACTTCGATAGGTACTCCTCTGATGAGGCCCAGACCATGATCCTCTTTCATCACTCTTATGAACGGTTTATTTAAGATAAAAAGGGTCCCTGAAAGAAGCCTGACTACTTGGAAATCTACTAATCATTGTTAGACAAGACTGGTCATCATCGAGACTACGCCAATGTTTTTGGAGTTGAGATTGTCCAATTCAACTGAGTACTCTACAAATTCCTGGATTTCGTTTACAAAGATAAAGCTAGCCAGGCCAAGAGATGTTAGAATATCTGGTCTAGTAGCAAGCAGGCCGGCCATCGATGATCTAATTAGCTCACTATCGATTGTGATAATCTCATTGTTATAAAAGAGTAGAGAAGCAACAAAGAGTCTTGTCTTTAACTGGATTGAATCTCGGATGCTGACACAGAGCTCGTGGCATATTCGGAAGAGTCCATCCAAATTTAAATTTGAGCAGGAATTTTTTAAATGCCTCAAAAAGTCAATAAGACTTTAGCTATTTCTGACATGTATGGCCTCCAGGAACTTAAACCTGTCATCAGCTGGAAGAAACATAAACTCCCGTAAACAGTTGGCAGTTATTTCTCGTTGCAGAGTCTCTCCTAGATTTTCAGACTGAGGATTTTAATTAAGCTGATGAGTATTCTTAATGCTAATGTTGCCGTTTAAAAATGTTTCACTTGAGGGAAGGTCTCTTAGCCTCGATAGGTATTCAATCTGGCTTAAGCCACTAATACTCTTGGCTCTGTCGGACTGAGAGAACCTTTGCTGCTATTGATTCAGAATGAACTTACTTATGAATCGAGGGATGTCACTTGAGCCCAACAGGGGCTTAAATTCTTGAAGTTTGTGTACTTCGTTCATGTTATAATCATAATCTGGAAGTACTTCCTTAACACGATCGATCAGTTCAGGATATTGAGCACCTTAATATATTGAGGGTCTGCCTTTTTTACTCCCAAGCTATTTTGAGCTAGGAATATTGAATTCTATTCCATTGACTGACCTTTAATCGTTTCAATATATGTTGCTTTCGACTGTCTGGTGTAGCATCTCGAATGATTAAGGTAGTACATACTTAATATTGGACTAGTTGATATGAATTTCAGTCATGAAGTTAACCGTTATTTTTGAATAATTGAGATATTTTTTAAGAATTTGAATTTTAAATTTTAGAATACTAATCAAATCTTTTTAATGCTTAAATGCATACTTAATTCAAACTTAAAGTTCTTAAATACTTATTTAACCTTAAAACCCGCCTTCTATGAGGTAAAATCTTCTTATAGGGGCTGTATTAACACTTAACATATTTCAATGAACCCTGATTATTTCGATCGATTTCGCTTGTTAAAATTACCATTAGTTTAAATTTAGACTCCAATAACCTTGAGAGGGAAAATCTAATCTTTTGAATGTAATCCTATTAGCTTTGTTAGACATTTGTTAAATATTATAAAAATCTTAAATCCTCATAAAACCTCTAAAAATTCCCCAAACTCAAATGACACTAATCCCAATTTCACACTTAAGTATTGTGGAAAAGATGAATAACCTTAAAAAAAATTAGAGGCATTGAGTGTCATCAACACCCGATGGCAATCATTTAAGAGACTTAAGAAGTGGACCATCTTGATCTCACAGTGAATGAAGGCAAAAATATAAAATTTATATCTAGGAGAAATTAAAAATAATTCAGTTTGAGGCAAGATTAAATAGCATTTGAGTAGAATTATGCAGGTATTAATGGCATTAGACCTTGTTTTTTAGAATTCAAGAAAAAAGCAATGAAAGTTTATGGCTGAGTAAGATTAATTTTAAGATGCTTAATTCAGATAAGTAGATACTTTATATAATCTATATTAATTATTTACTTTCACTCTACTCTCAAAAATTCTACCTTACCATGATCTCCAAATATTTCATTAATTGCACCTATGATCATGTGCATAACTTCTTGCTGACTACTGACGATTTGCCCTCCTACATTAATTGCACTTCCTAAACTGTTTTATTATACTAAATTCAGATTGTTCTATGAATTGCTGTTTCTTAATTAATGTTCTTTGATTTATTGTTGGTGCTCTAGTAAAGTCTACAGTGATTTCTCTATTTTCCCCACACGATCCTCCAACTTGGTTATCCGTCCATCCATGTTCCCAAACATCTCCTTGGACTCTCTTTCTATCTTCGATATAATGACTGATTGATCATCGTTATTGGCTTTAACGAATTGTTCAAAGTTTTGATTGTTATTTTGTGGAGATTTTGAGAGATTTGGAGTATTTGCTTGTGGGGGTTTACTGCTGCTGTCTGAGATGACTCTCATCAGCACTCTTTTCACTTGATTCTCCAAGATCACATGATTAACATGAATTTAATAGAATCATCATCAATCACATAGTATGAAAATCATAATATATAATAAAGGTCCTACGATTATGTTAGTGTAGGCGAATAATCACTACTTTTTCGGTGCATTTAACCCAATGAGTTATATGAGTGAAAATATATACCTAGACTCTGATAAGGCGTTTTTATTCTCACTCACTAGGAAGCAGACTATTATTAAAGATAATGTATTTGAAGAACATGTTAGTGTCTTCAGGCCTGTCAAATTTATAAAACATTTCATATCACATTTGTAATTTATTTTTTTATAATTACTTTATAAATAAGAATAAATGTGAAGTACGGTAGTCCAAAAGTGACAAAGCTATAAAACTAAAGGAAGAAAATTACTCCCTAGGTTTTGGAGAAAGTGACATCAGTGATTTATTTATAAGTTTCAAGAATCCCAAAAAGAGCTACAGTTTATTAGGAAATGTAAACATTTTTATCATAAAATGCCATAAATTATTATTTACAAATTTCAAATTCCATTTGAAATTAAAGATATTATTTTAACTATTGGTTTATATAAACTGCCATAAGGTGCAAAAGGAGACACATTTCTAGATGGGTAGCCTACTGATTGGAACATACATGAAATTGAGATATTTTCAGTTTCATTTTGATTAATAACCATAATGTATGAATTAAATTATTGACTAATTTGATAGAATATGCTATTATTTTTTGAGTTATTAGGAAATATCACACGTGTTCATGAAGTAATATTAAAAGTGATTGGTATTTTATAAATCTTAAATATGATATTTATTGGAAAATTATAGAGATCAACTATGCTCAAATATAAATATAAATCGAATATGAAAATAAATAAACTATGCCATCGCTTAAAAATCCCTCAATAACAAAATCAGTAATCTTTGGATTACTTTTAGTTAGTTTAATGACCATCTAACCTATGCAAAGGAATGTCATAGGTTTCGATTTTGGTTCAACTTTTATAAATATTTTTGATTAAAATTTTACTGTTTTTAAGAATTAGTACATGCTTCAATTCAATTCTATGTTAAATCAACAACAAAAAATCATCTTTCTTCAAGATAACATTGGTGAAGCCAGGCCAACCATTCACAATCGTAGAGAATACCGCAACAAAACGTAAAACTGAGACTTAACTCACCATTACCCAGGAGGAACGCTACTTCGGAGTAGATTCATTCACTGAAAGCACCAAGTACCCTGTGACTTCAAATAATTTATACTTTTAAAAAATAATAATTTTAACACAAATTTCGTTCTCACAACTGCACAGATTCGTAGAACAGGAATATGAGAAAGATTTCTTGGATAAAATGACAAATACTAGATTTTTAGTAAATAAGTTTGCTGAAGATGATCGTGGATTAGTAGGCTGGAAACTTGTGAGAAAATATGATAATGGCACTGAGGAAGACACTATTGAAGGAATATCTGTGTTTTTATGTGAATTTGAATTCATTTCTAAATTGATTGTGGAATATCATGTACACAGAGGAGTTGATGGCTCAACTATTGAAGTATGGAAGATAAATGTCAGAAAAGCAGGCAGGTGGAACCATCAAAGATTGCGTGATTACTATTCCATCATATTATACACCTGCATAACGCAAGATGATTCAAGACGCTGCTGAAATCGCTGGACTTAGTGTGCTTCAATTAATACATAAAAATACAGCTGCTGCTACCATATTTGGTATTGACATATTAGACACTGCCAAACCATGGACTTTACTCTTCTATAACATGGGATTTATCTAAATTAGTAATTTACTAAATAAACTTTATTTAAATGAATTTAATATGGGTGGTATGTACTCTGAATTTTCATTGGTGAGAAACTCAGCCATCACTGAGAAGTCAATAATCAAATCTTACGAAAACATAGAAATTAGTCGAAACTTTGGACATTCTTCATACTGAGAGTAATTAAGCACGGTAGAGAGCATCGCACGATGCAAGGATTCCAAAACGAATAAATCGCTAGCATGTTTACGGAGAGATTTCTTTATGAGCACCAGAAGCTTGAATGATTATAAATCTTGTGTGGAAAAGTGTAGAAATCTTCGTCACTCAAATTTCAATGAGTCGAAACTTTGGACATTCTTCATACTGAGAGTAATTAAGCACGGTAGAGAGCATCGCACGATGCAAGGATTCCAAAACGAATTAAATCGCTACCATGTTTACGGAGAGATTTTTTTTTATGAGCACCAGAAGCTTGAATGATTATAAATCTTGTGTGGAAAAGTGTAGAAATCTTCGTCACTCAAATTTCAATTAGTCGAAACTTTGGACATTCTTCATACTGAGAGTAATTAAGCACCGTAGAGAGCATCGCACGATGCAAGGATTCCAAAACGAATTAAATCGCTAGCATGTTTACGGAGAGATTTTTTTTTATGAGCACCAGAAGCTTGAATGATTATAAATCTAGGTGGAAAAATGTAGAAATCTTCGTCACTCAAATTTCAATTAGTCGAAACTTTGGACATCAAAACCCCAAAACCCCTTAATGAGGTTTATAAGTGCTTTGATTTGTAGGGAATTTGTTAGGGGTTGGGGTTATTAAATAAACGCGAGACAAAAATAGCAAGCTATTGGGTATATTTATGATGAAGAGATATAGATTTAGTGTTTAAACTGCGATATGGATGTGATTTATACAGTGAATAAGTCAAACCTGTACTTAATTATAAGTCAATTGCACTGCTCTTAAAAGAAGTCCTTCAACTGTTCGCTCCCACTGCCTTATAGCTGTATAACTAAAGCAATAATAGCTGAATTCAATGCCTCAGAGGAAGTCAAAGTTTCAATAGAAGCATATTGACTATCTTATTAATTAAAAAACTTTGAAGTATTGGGCTCACTTCTCTCTTGCCAACGAGCTATTATGTTTCACCGCCAGTTCCCTGAGTTGAAGATCTCTGCATAGACTGTTGCTAACATTTATAAACGAAATGGTATCTCCTACAAAGGTGTGAATCGTATCAAGAGAGTGATTGATTTCACTCTGCCATTTTACAACAACAACTTAAATTATATTTATAATTAAATGCAGAGAGCATAATAGAATAATATTAAGTTTATACATCCTGACGAGGCTGTGTTTACCTTCAACACTTCATCTAGAAGTCTTGGTATAAGAGGCATAGTAATATAGAAGTATATGACTAGAAAGTCAAGGTATAAACGATGGCAATTCTTGGAGTAATTAGTGAAGATACTGGTTTAGAAACTTATGTTATTCATCCTCGCTCTATTAAGACAGAGCAGTATATAAAGTTCTTAGAACAGCTGGGAGAGAAGTACCCTGAATAAGAGATAATACTGTTTGTTGATAATCTTTCTGTTCATAAGACTAAAGAAACAAGGAAGAGTTATGAACAACTTAGAATAACACCAGTGTTCAACGTACCTTACAGTCCATAGTTTAATGGAATTGAGTTCTACTGGGGTATATTAAAAGGCCATTACAAGAAGCTGCTGCTCTACCACTTGATGCATGACCTACCTATTGATACAGTTGACTTTATCAAAAGCTCAGCCAAGAGAGTAGATAATTTATTGGCTAAAAAGTGTGCGAAAGAAGGGAGAGTGAATGTATATAAATAAGTTTTAGAGTTAAGCTAATGAATATATAAGTCACATTTAGAATTCTTTAGAGGGAGCTGGCTTCTCTTTCTTTTCTTCTATTTCTTGCTTCCCTCCTCCTAAGTTTCTTCTCTTGCTGCCAGCTCCTGCATCTATGTTCATCGACTCTGGAGGCTCAATATTTGAATAAAGTCTCTTGCTAACTTCATACTTTGTCTGCGACTTTCGCTCTCTGTGAAGCTTGCTCTATTCCTTCATCAAGAAGATGCCAGTTCCAGATTTTTCTAAAGAGTTAAGCCACAAATCTTACTAGAAATATAAGGGTGCTTCTGCAGCTCTGATAGCCAGCTATCATTTATCTTGATCCCTTGTTTGTCCTTATCTTCTGAAGAGATGCTGTACCTTTTCTTATGAGATTCTTGAATAATTTCTTTCAAGGAATCACCTTTAATTATTGCAAGTATGCCAAAGAAATAGTTTCTTTCAGGTAGTTTATTTGACAACTACTTCTTAGTAGGCAGGTACAGAGAAACCTCTGGGTCATTCATAGCATCATCATATAAGTTAGTCACTGAGATTTCTGGATAGTTTGGAATCTCTGCAAACTTCACATCTTAAGTTTTCAAAGCTTTCTTCTCTTCGCAGAGTATTGCTCTTAGAAATGAAATTCTAGTACCTTCCATCGTTGGTAGAAACAAACCAACTACATAATCAAGATTAGTTAGTATTAGTTCATTACCTTGCTGCACCAGGTAGCGATGCAAATCCTCCTTGCTTCTAAATCTTTGAATCAATTCTTGTGCTTGCACTCTTTTCATTGCATCATTCATTGACTCCATCTTGTTTACAGATCTTAAGAAATGATATTCAAATTTAAGTTTATTGATTTCAATTATATACCTCTGTAAAACTTACTATTAAATATGGGCATCCTATAGAAGGTCAACCTTTTAGCAGGATATGGAGAAGGTTTTGAGAACTTGTTTCAAACTTGAGAGATCGATATCAATTTCTACTGTTATAGTTCCATATTTTTAAATTTAAATTGGTACGTACTTAATTAGGAGCAGCTCCTAAATGCTAGTACTTAATTAGGAGCTTTAATTAATGCTAGTACTTAATTAGGAGCACCCTAATTTTAATCATATAATGACAAAATACCTCCTAAAGCAGTACGTACTTAATTAGGAGCAGCTCCTAAATTGGTACGTGCTATAATCAACTTATTATTGAAAGTTAATATGGTTACTTTATCACCCAGATTTAGAGCTGGATCGTCTCTTAGCATTCATATTTCTTCTATAATAATCTAAAAACTTCCCTTGAAACTTGTAGGCTTGCAAAGCTCTCATATAAGCTCTCAGTTATAGAGGCAGTTTTATAATTTTAAATTCAAATTTAAATATGAGCGCTAACATTTTAAGAAAAACAACAACATTTACATCAAACTAAATGAGACTTACCTTTGGCGTCAATATAAAGTGTGATAACTGTGAGATGAACTCTCATAAGGAACTACCAGAGCTATCACTTGAGGTCTCTGTTATTAAAATAGAAATTAATCATAAAATAAATGGCAAATAAGTGTGTGGGAGACAGAGAGGAGGAGAAAGGTATTAATGAAATGCCTATAAAAACTGAAGAAGTAGAAGGATACTTTTATGAGTAGTGTGAGAGAGACTTCGCTCATAAATCTAGTTGGTATAGGCATATGAAAGAGTATAGAGAAGCCAAGCCAACTATATACTTAAAGCACGACAAAATCGATGTGAAGTATGATTGCTTTGAGTGCCATAAGTAGTACTCTCATACAAGAGACTTGAAGAAACATCTTTTAAAAGCTCACAAGAAAGATTTAGAGATTGAAAAGCATGAAGATGAATTGAAGCTACTGAACAAAAGAAAAACAAGAGAATCCACGAAAATTGTAGAGCTTGAACAAGCTAGTGAATCAGAATATGTGAGGAAATCACGCAACCTACTAGCATCCGAAATCACAAAGATCATGATTAAAATTCAATACAAAAAGATTCCTGTTCTTGCCTAAATTGACCTAGACACTTCACTTTAAAGCTACCTTATATTAGAAGAATCTTTTGATAAGAAAGTTATCAATGATCATCAGTATGCATACAAGGTGTATCCCTTCAACTATCTCTTAAGTGATGATAAATACTAGATGGAGTTTACAAATGAGTATCAAGTACTCACTCAAGCAAAGTTCAAAGAGTGTAGATACTTAATAAAGTTAGATGCTGTTCTCCTTGCCAAGGATCATGTTGCTTTCAGACTCCCACTCTATGAAATGACCCTAAGAGATTTCATTACAGATCAAAGAAATCATAAGTAGCTTGGATAAATAGCAACTCAGACCATACAAGGTATAAAAGAGCTTCACAAGTTAGGGTTTGTTCACAGAGATTTGAAGCAAGAAAATATAATGATAAACTTCTCACCAGAAAGAGTAGCAATAATCGATTTCAATAGAGCATAAAGAGTGGAAGTATCAAGGCTTGGAACTGTAATGGGAACTCAAGGGTACTATCCGAGAGAAGACTGGAGAGATGGTGACTTTTAGTAGGATGTATGGGCTTTAGCAGCAATAATAATAGAGTGCGATACGCCTCGCAACGATTAATACTCTACAAAGTGTGAGAAGGATGCAAAACAAAGAATAAAGCAATTTATTGACAGAACAAGAGTATCTCAATCAATGAAACAAATGGCAGAGTCAATAATAATAAAACCAAACTCAAGATCAGACATATCAATAGAGCAGATAGAGTTGTGGTAAAGTAAGATAAACTTCAGACCTCTACCACATAATCCAAAAGTGCATTTTGAGTGATTAAATTAAATACATTTACTAAAAAATTCACATAAAAACATATTAATAACCCCACCCCTAACAAATACCCTACAAATCAAAGCACTTATAAACCTCATTAAGGGGTTTTGGGGTTTGATCTTCATACTGAGAGTAATTAAGCACGGTAGAGAGCATCGCACGATGCAAGGATTCCAAAACGAATTAAATCGCTAGCATGTTTACGGAGAGATTTCTTTATGAGCACCAGAAGCTTGAATGATTATAAATCTAGGTGGAAAAATGTAGAAATCTTCGTCACTCAAATTTCAATTAGTCGAAACTTTGGACATTCTTCATACTGAGAGTAATTAAGCACGGTAGAGAGCATCGCACGATGCAAGGATTCCAAAACGAATTAAATCGCTACCATGTTTACGGAGAGATTTTTTTTTATGAGCACCAGAAGCTTGAATGATTATAAATCTTGTGTGGAAAAGTGTAGAAATCTTCGTCACTCAAATTTCAATTAGTCGAAACTTTGGACATTCTTCATACTGAGAGTAATTAAGAACGGTAGAGAGCATCGCACGATGCAAGGATTCCAAAACGAATTAAATCGCTACCATGTTTACGGAGAGATTTTTTTTTATGAGCACCAGAAGCTTGAATGATTATAAATCTTGTGTCGAAAAGTGTAGAAATCTTCGTCACTCAAATTTCAATTAGTCGAAACTTTGGACATTCTTCATACTGAGAGTAATTAAGAACGGTAGAGAGCATCGCACGATGCAAGGATTCCAAAACGAATTAAATCGCTACCATGTTTACGGAGAGATTTTTTTTTATGAGCACCAGAAGCTTGAATGATTATAAATCTTGTGTGGAAAAGTGTAGAAATCTTCGTCACTCAAATTTCAATTAGTCGAAACTTTGGACATTCTTCATACTGAGAGTAATTAAGCACGGTAGAGAGCATCGCACGATGCAAGGATTCCAAAACGAATTAAATCGCTAGCATGTTTACGGAGAGATTTCTTTATGAGCACCAGAAGCTTGAATGATTATAAATCTTGTGTGGAAAAGTGTAGAAATCTTCGTCACTAAAATTTCAATTAGTCGAAACTTTGGACATTCTTCATACTGAGAGTAATTAAGCACGGTAGAGAGCATCGCACGATGCAAGGATTCCAAAACGAATTAAATCGCTAGCATGCTTACGGAGAGAATTTTTTTTATGAGCACCAGAAGCTTGAATGATTATAAATCTTGTGTGGAAAAGTGTAGAAATCTTCGTCACTCAAATTTCAATTAGTCGAAACTTTGGACATTCTTCAAACTGAGAGTAATTAAGCACGGTAGAGAGCATCGCACGATGCAAGGATTCCAAAACGAATTAAATCGCTAGCATGTTTACGGAGAGATTTTTTTTTATGAGCACCAGAAGCTTGAATGATTATAAATCTTGTGTGGAAGTGTAGAAATCTTCGTCACTCAAATTTCAATTAGTCGAAACTTTGGACATTCTTCATACTGAGAGTAATTAAGCACGGTAGAGAGCATCGCACGATGCGAGGATTCCAAAACGAATTAAATCGCTAGCATGTTTACGGAGAGATTTTTTTTTATGAGCACCAGAAGCTTGAATGATTATAAATCTTGTGTGGAAAAGTGTAGAAATCTTCGTCACTCAAATTTCAATTAGTCGAAACTTTGGACAGTCTTCATACTGAGAGTAATTAAGCACGGTAGAGAGCATCGCACGATGCAAGGATTCCAAAACGAATTAAATCGATAGCATGTTTACGGAGAGATTTTTTTTTATGAGCACCAGAAGCTTGAATGATTATAAATCTTGTGTGGAAAAGTGTAGAAATCTTCGTCACTCAAATTTCAATTAGTCGAAACTTTGGACACTCTTCATACTGAGAGTAATTAAGCACGGTAGAGAGCATCGCACGATGCAAGGATTCAAAAACGAATTAAATCACTAGCATGTTTACGGAGAGATTTTTTTTTATGAGCACCAGAAGCTTGAATGATTATAAATCTTGTGTGGAAAAGTGTAGAAATCTTCGTCACTCAAATTTCAATTCGTCGAAACTTTGGACATTCTTCATACTGAGAGTAATTAAGCACGGTAGAGAGCATCGCACGATGCAAGGATTCCAAAACGAATTAAATCGCTAGCATGTTTACGGAGAGATTTTTGGCTATGAGGTAGTATCCTCCCCCCCCTAATGTATACTTTTCTTTTTGTAGTCTGATAGAGTTTTTGACGCTGAGTAATAGTAGCTGATAAACATGAAATGTGCGAGCAATAGTTTTGGAGGTATGGCCTCATCAAAGTCACTTTTTATATATAAAAATCATTATAAATTTTACAAAAAATTTCAATTTTTTCACAAAATTTAATTTCTCTAAAATTAACGATTTTAGTAGTTTTTAACTATATTAACAAATTATATCTAGTATATTATAATTTTATTAAGTGATTTAAAAATCATTTTAACTTTCATTTAAAATTTGGGGGGGGGGGAAGTTTCCTGCCCCAAAATTTTATATGCACCAAAGGGGGGATGTTTCATGCCCCAAAAAAGGTAGTTTCCTGCCCCATACAAAAAAATATGTAAATTTTATAATTTCTAAAGAATTTTTAAAATCAACTATGATATGGTTATTTTTAATATTGCTTCAACTACCATTTCTATTTTGATGATGAATATACATTTAATGAAAATTACATTAATTATTAATAAAAAACACTTATTTTAGCCTTGTGAATAATATATAATTTGATAAAGTATAATTATGTACCTTGAAAATTATATAATTATAAATGTTGTATAGTACATGGTTATGATTATTGAAATTAAAATTTATTTGTTTCTATTAAATTAATTGCAAAAACATAAAATTTAATGTTGGGGGCAGGAAACTACCTTTTGGGGCAGGAAACTGTCTGGGGGCAAGAAACTTCCCCACCCCAAAATTTTCATAAAGACTATAAAAGTTCACTTTATAAAATTATAATATACTAGATATAATTTGTTAATATAGTTAAAAACTACTAAAATCGTTAATTTTAGAGAAATTAAATTTTGTGTAAAATTTATAATGATTTTTATATATAAAAAGTGACTTTGATGAGGCCATAGCTCCAAAACTATTGCTCGCACATTCCATGTTCATCAGCTACTATTACTCAGCGTAGAAAACTCTATCAGACTACAAAAAGAAAAGTATACATTAGGGGGGGGGATACTACCTCATAGCCATTTTTTTTGATGAGCACCAGAAGCTTGAATGATTATAAATCTTGTGTGGAAAAGTGTAGAAATCTTCGTCACTCAAATTTCAATTAGTCGAAATTGGACATTCTTCATACTGAGAGTAATTAAGCACGGTAGAGAGCATCGCACGATGCAAGGATTCCAAAACGAATTAAATCGCTAGCATGTTTACGGAGAGATTGTTTTTATGAGCACCAGAAGCTTGAATGATTATAAATCTTGTGTGGAAAAGTGTAGAAATCTTCGTCACTCAAATTTCAATTAGTCGAAACTTTGGACATTCTTAATACTGAGAGTAATTAAGCACGGTAGAGAGCATCGCACGATGCAAGGATTCAAAAACGAATTAAATCGCTAGCATGGTTACGGAGAGATTTTATTTTATGAGCACCAGAAGCTTGAATAATTATAAATCTTGTGTGAAAAAGTGTAGAAATCTTCGTCACTCAAATTTCAATTCGTCGAAACTTTGGACATTCTTCATACTGAGAGTAATTAAGCACGGTAGAGAGCATCGCACGATGCAAGGATTCCAAAACGAATTAAATCGCTAGCATGTTTACGGAGAGATTTTTTTTTATGAGCACCAGAAGCTTGAATGATTATAAATCTTGTGTGGAAAAGTGTAGAAATCTTCGTCACTCAAATTTCAATGAGTCGAAACTTTGGACATTCTTCATACTGAGAGTAATTAAGCACGGTAGAGAGCATCGCACGATGCAAGGATTCCAAAACGAATTAAATCGCTAGCATGTTTACGGAGAGATTTTTTTTTATGAGCACCAGAAGCATGAATGATTATAAATCTTGTGTGGAAAAGTGTAGAAATCTTCGTCACTCAAATTTCAATTAGTCGAAACTTTGGACATTCTTCATACTGAGAGTAATTAAGCACGGTAGAGAGCATCGCACGATGCAAGGATTCCAAAACGAATTAAATCGCTAGCATGTTTACGGAGAGATTTTTTTTTATGAGCACCAGAAGCTTGAATGATTATAAATCTTGTGTGGAAAAGTGTAGAAATCTTCGTCACTCAAATGTCAATTAGTCGAAACTTTGGACATTCTTCATACTGAGAGTAATTAAGCACGGTAGAGAGCATCGCACGATGCAAGGATTCCAAAACGAATTAAATCGCTAGCATGTTTACGGAGAGATTTTTTTTTATGAGCACCAGAAGCTTGAATGATTATAAATCTTGTGTGGAAAAGTGTAGAAATCTTCCTCACTCAAATTTCAATTAGTCGAAACTTTGGACATTCTTCATACTGAGAGTAATTAAGCACGGTAGAGAGCATCGCACGATGCAAGGATTCCAAAACGAA
>ARYC01020838.1:0-22226 GCA_000711775.1 Oxytricha trifallax
TGAGAACAGTTTTTATAATAGACATTATCAAGGAAAAGATCGGTTTTCTTTATTTAGAGAGTTATTTGATCTTAGATTCCAAATAAAGAGAAACATCAATTGAAATCCATCTTACTGGTTTGATAATCAGATTATCCTGAAACATAACCAAACAAAAAGCCCTCGTAAATTTCTTTTCTATTAGAAATGAAGAGATCGCATAGCATGTATCTATAGAAGTCTATAACATAAAATCATGACTTGAGAAAATCTTAAGACTTTATTTTTTAAAAATTTTAAATATTGAGAAAAATATTTGTTACAAATATTCTAAGTCCTTTAAAATTTAAATACAAAAATTATAACCAACAATTATTTCAAAATAAAATTATTAAAAATAAAAAGTTATGATCTGATAAAGTTATGTAAAATACCAATTACCTTTAATTCAAATAAAATTAAATTAAAAAATTATTTTTTATTATTTATGCATTTGGAATTTATTTTTGTTTAAGCAAAAATACAAGATATTACATTTATATATATTATCTCTCTAATTTACAAATTAATAATAATTTATAATATTATATTTTAAAAAAATATGATACTTTTTAAAGTAATATAGAAAATATCAAATTCCAGATGAATAAATCTTATTGAAGTTATTTAATTTGTAAATTGGTTTTTCATCTGCATACTATTTTAATTATTAATTAAAAAACATTGTTTAATTTTAATATATCTACGATATTATTAAATTAAGGATTAAGAATTGTTAAGAGCTTTTGAGGCCTTACAATTTTATGAGGACTTAAGGTATAATAAAAAGATAAAGTTTAAGAACAGAATAATAAAAAAAAGATAGATAGTATATTATTTTTAAAATAACTGAAGACCAGAGTATCTAAATAAAGATGAAAGTTTACAGTCAAGTTGTTATGAATCAAAATCGATATCATGATGATATGAACCCAAACATAAATTAGGAAGAGACAGGATAAGCTAACTATTTCGAAGGCAATTAATATACTCCACACTAATATTGATTATTAATTGAATTTTTATTAATAATCAAGAAATTGAATAAATCTTTTATCAAAATTAGAAAGAAGGAGGAATAAAAACCAATATACTCCTTCTGTATTTAATAGATAAAAGCCGGCATCTACGAATATACTTTTAAGTTTTAAGGAAAAAATATTAAATAATAAGCGAGTATAAGAAGCAAAATTTTATTTTTTTTAATTGTTGATAAAAAATAAGGCTTTCGTATGTTGATGTTCTCTGAATTATTTCTTTTTAAAGCAATATTTTTCAATTATATTTTACTTTTTCTGCTTGATGATAGTTATTGGCAAGTTCTCTAAGACCTACATTAATAATTTATTTATGCACGAATCTTGTGACTCTTTGATTAGGATTTCTCTCATTCTTGCAGCTAAATTAATCGTTTCTTAGCATTTCACTCTCTAGAACTATTACTGCAATTGTCCATTAATTTCTCCGTCTCTCCAATATTTTCTTTAGGATAAA
Organism: Oxytricha trifallax; assembly: GCA_000711775.1. Lineage (NCBI taxonomy): Eukaryota > Ciliophora > Spirotrichea > Sporadotrichida > Oxytrichidae > Oxytricha > Oxytricha trifallax. The sequence continues at coordinate 1,513 of ARYC01020838.1, forward strand.
GCATGCAGTGCAAAATGTATTTCTAAAATTAGAGGCTTAGAGTCTTTGAGCTCTTTAGAAATCAAAATTAATATAATTCTAAAAGGTTGAAAGTCAAGATTGATATTTTGTTGTTTCAAATCTTGGTGAACTTACCCAATTTTTTTAAGCTCTTCTATGCTTTTTCAATCTGCTACTGAATCTAACAATTTTAACTTTGACATCTATTACCAGATAAGAATAATCTGTAAGTCATTATAAGATAGTTAGCCTAAAAATTATATCGAACTTTCATAGCAAAATTTATAAAAATAAATTCTATGCCTAAAAATTTCAATATTGTCTTTTAAAGACCCTAATACTCATTATCAATTCCATTTCGAACTTAATGAAAGGAAAAAATTTTGCTGCCATATTTGTCATCCGTGATTACTCGCTTCTCTATTTTATTCTAGAAAAGTGATATTGCTTAATATGCAAGAATCTTTGTCAATAATTTTCAAAATAAGAATCTTTATAACCTCTTTTATTACAATATATTTATTAATATCAGAAACTGAGAAGTTTTAAACTGATTTTCATTTGGACTTATTTTAAGCCTTGTCTTTTAGTGATTCGTCTTTTGATATCTTGACTTAAACCCCAAAACCCCATCGTTATCTTTTCAACTAAGTATTATAAGTAATAAAGTAATCATATATAACTAAATTAAATAAGTACGCTATATAATTGAGCATCAATCGTCAGCTTGTTCATCAACCAAAATAAACTGCTTGCTAGTGCCGTCGTGGAGGTACTAATTATTCCCTATTTTTAAAAATTAAATCTTAGGATCATAATAGTTGTATTTCTGTATAGCATCTTAAATACTCGTTTTAAAATTTTGAGCATTTGAGCTATCAATCTTTTGTTATTGAATTTGTGGTTATATGAATGGTTATGATTGTTGCTTTTGAACTGGAGTAACTTATTCTCTTTTTTACATTATTGAACGCTTTTTAATGTTAGTTACTCGAGTATTTATTATTTTAATAATTTCATGAATTATGTTCATGTTTTTAGTAATGTTTTCTTTGCACTCTTCAATCGTCTCATTTATAGTGTCTACTTCACACTTTAGTTTTTTCTAGACATCTGCAATATTTATTTCTAGTAGATTTACTTATTCACTATCTTAGGCTGTTAGGATTTTTAAGGTATCTTCCATATTCTTAAAGCCATTAGTTGAATCCTTCATTGTTTTTTGAAGCTCCACTTTTTAGTCATTGATCCTTCTAACATTTCTTGCCATCGACTCTTACGTGGCAACACCAAGAGTTGGTGCTCTTTTTTTAATATCTTCAACTAATATCTAGAATGTCTGCTACATTTCCTCGCGTCCTTCAGTAAATTCCCTTGATATTTATTCAAAATCAACAGATTTTAACAAAGATTCCAACTTTGTAACTCTATCACAAGATTCCTTAATTATTGGTCTGTTAAATTTTGAAATTGTGGAGTTTATAATAACTCTGGTGCCTATTTAAGTATCATATTACTTATATCATCCCGAGCTTTCTACGTAAGCTCCCCTAACTTTTTCTCAATTAGCTCATCAATTTAGTTAAGCTCAGGGTATGTTGTGTCGCTATGTATTTACGAAATTTCTGTCTCTGTGTGTTTCAAGTCAGATTACAGTGATTAAAAGTCCATTCCTGTGATAATGCTTTGGTCTTCGTTCTTTGAAGGAGTTAATGATGTTTGGCTTTGGTTCAATTATCCATCAATATTCTGTTCTCCCTAACATGTAGCAGGCTTTGTATTTTTCTTATTAGAATTTTTCTTCCTTTATTTGTTGGAGTTGCGGCTTTGCAATCAGACTTTCTAGAGTTGAGGGTAGAAACTAGCCAATTTTTATGAATATTTATAATATCAGCTCCAAATTTCTTTTTGAGCAAAATTTTGACATCCTCGTAGGTCTACTTCCCAAGTATACCTTGCTTCTTAATATGGTCTAAGATCTTTTGCTTTGATTCTTTTTACTTCAATTCCATAAGTTGCTCTTCATTGAAAAAATCAGCTGTGTATCCAGAGTTCTCATCACATTAATCTTCAGAAATTGGGGATTAAATTTTCTATTTTCGTTTAGCTTTTGATGTCTTCCCCATAAATTGTAAGTTATTACTAGTTAAAATGGCTTGCTTATATAGCATTTCGTGCTTCTATATTTAATTTTGCTGAAAGCCCATACTTATTCTTTGTTTTATATTATTAGTAACAATTGATAAAGCTATTTTAATAGCACCTACTCTAAGATTACTATTTTAATATTGTTGATTCATAAGTTTATTTCATATTCAATTCCAAAATATAAAAAATTCTAACAAACTATCACAAAGTATTACAAAGTAAAACAATTTGTTTTATCAATCATTGAATAATATAAATTTAGTAATTAAAATGAAATCCTATATAATTAAAAATTACTCTAACAAACTCTCACAAGTTCTAATTTTATGTTTGTTTATCAGCAGTGAATTATATCTATATCTATATTCTAAAAAAAATAAGTTGTTCATTAAAACAATCAGATACATAAAATACAAAAGATTTTTTAAAATGACTGATTTCTACTCAATATCAAGTAGTTGAACTGTGTGAAGTACTTTAATTTTATTTTATATGAATTTTCTAAAACTTTTAGATAATTTTTTTGCGGAATTTTATCACCAGGTGGTGGTGATTTTTTCCCTTCTAAAAAATTTTTTTGGAATAATCCTTTAAATAACTCTGCTTTCTAATGATTTTAATCATGTAGAAAACATAAAAATCCTGCTTTAAAAAATAAAAATCTTATTCATAAGATTAATTAAGTTAAGCTAAATAAGAATAACCTTCAAACCTAAAAGCTAATTGTCTCAAATCATAAAATTATTATTCTATTGAATAGGCTGCTAATTCAATAGGTTGCCTTCTTAGTCAATGACTCCACCATCGTGAAGTTGCATCACGAGCTACTTATAATTGACAAGCTCATCTATCTAATCTCTTAAGTCATTCATTTCGTCTCTTACCCGTTGGTTTTGCTCCATAAATTTGTGTTTAGACTTTGACCCAATGGGGAGACTAGCTTTCTACTCTTCCTAGTTATTTTGCCTGGATTTTCTTTTAGTACTTTGTTTTAATAAGAAGGCAGATCTACCCTTGTTTACTAAATTTGAGTTAAAGTTTAAACTTGACCACTGTAACTAATGGAATTGTTGAAGGCATCTTTAGGGCTTCATGTGTACTATGTTGTTTTGTGAATTATCTAGCTAGCTCGTCTTTATTCCTTGGCTCTCAAATCATCTAGTTAATTCCTTCAGTGTCAAGAGTCAAGAGAATATCAGTGATCCACTTTTTATTTAAATGGAGCCAATCCATTTAATCTGGCAAATACTTCAATATTGAGGGCTTGTCTTCAGCATACGATAAAAAATCATCAGCAGTAAGTCCCTCAATCTGGGGGATAGCAGAATGAATCACATCGCTTCTTTTCAAAAACTATAACAAAGTCTAACAAAATATAGTACCTCTTTCTACAATAAAAAAAGTAAATATTAGAGCAGTTAGTTTAGGAAGGTATGCCCCACACTCTTAAGTCAAAAAGTCGTAGAGTTCTTTCTTAGAACCTATTTTAGATCTAACTTCACTAAGATGAAAACCCTGCAGATTGTTGTTCATCGTGCCTTATTAAATATAAATACTTTTATTTTTATTATTAAGTTTAATTAATATATTTGTGATAATAATTTGTTATAGTTTGTGAGAGTTTTAATCTCACTTAAAGTTTTATTTAATATTGCCCTACAATTATTATTCTATATAGTAATAATTTTAAATTAAACTTAAAAATTATCAATACATAATATGAAAAAGTCTAATCCTCAGAACTTTAAATAATCAGAAATAAGAGATTTTTTGCATTAAAGCAATTAGAGATAGCAGTCACAAGATGAGGAAGATGAGGTTTCACTTTAAGACTCTGTGAATGATGAGAATAACTAAGATGAGTTAGTTTACTGTATAACAACTAGCTTGATGTCTCCTGGTGACATTGAAGTTAATGATTAAAAGTTAATTTGTCTAACAATCTCTCACATTCAGAGATTAGAAGCGAGAGTATTACTCAACATAGAAAATTAAATATTTAATACCAAAATTATTGATCCCAAGAGAATTGTGAATACCATGGAGGGGAAAATAAGTAAACGAGCGCTTTAAGCGACGAGTAAATTAATGCTTCTCTGTTGCTAATCCAAGAACTTAGTTAAAGGAGGTCCATGAATAGCAATGCAATGAATAGTTAATTTTAATTGTAAGGTCATAAGGAAAGCCCCCTCATTTTTCCTAATTAAGACATTCAACAGCATTCAGATAACTCTTGTGTAAGTAATTATAAAATTTATTTTAACCCCCCCCATTTTTATTATAGAGTTGTTAATGATCCAAGAAATTATTTAGATTCACACAATAGATCTCCTGTGTTTGTAGGCTTATTAAGCATTTATACTTCAATCATGGATGTACCAAAAAATAATTAATGAAAAGATTTAAAATCAACATTTCTTAAGTTAACAATGCTATTGATGATAGGAATGATAAGTAAATTCAAAGACTTAGATTTTAATGCCTTGTTCAAAAATGTACAATAAGTGCTGAGCAAGTCACTTGATAAATAGGCAACACTTTTTTTCTGTTCATCGCTTGGAATGAATGATCTGATATTTAATGAAGGTGCTTAATAAATATTTATGTATATCTTATTTTCCAAGGTTATATTTTAAAATAACTTATGATGTATCTTAAATTTTAAATTTTCGTGAGTAAAAAAACAATTATTTTCATATAACTCTATTTTTAATAGTGTTTGATTGATGATATTCATAAGCAATTCGACTGAGTTGATCTTTAAGAGGTAAATTTTCTTATAATAGTATTTATCATGAATTTTCAAGAAATCCATATTAAATGTATTATCAGATATTATTTACTTCCAAAAACTCATAGATTTAAGTCTTTTATGTATTTGTTAACTATTTGTTTGATATAAGGAAATTAATTATAATTACCTCTCAATTCAATCTCTGCAGCTTAGTCGTCTGATTAATAAAGTGTAGATATTTCCTTATGTTAAAGCAATTCTTCTATTAAGGCATCCTGATTTTGAAGTGCCTCAGCTTTTAAAGTGTAGGTGTTTGGCTAGTAAATGTTAAATGTTTCTGCCAATATTTCTATCAAACTAAACGAACTATATAAATATAATTTATCATACTAAGATTGAATTACGAATTTAAACTCTTTATACCATTTTATTTCTTAACTGAAGTGATTAATGTCATGCATATCAAATGAAATAATGAGTTGATGGATTCAAAACAAGCAAATATGGCATTAAGTTAGAGATTCTTAGAGCTAGCATACTTCCATAAAGAAATCAATAGCGTCATGCTTAGTCTGCAAATCTTCATGAGATCGCATTTTAGATTAAAGAACACTCAGGATGTCCTTATTGTAGAATATATTATTAGCTATCTCCTGCGATTTCATGTAGATTTTTTAAAATTTGAGCATAAAGGTATATATATTTTTAGCTTGAATAAATATTTTAAATTGAAAGTCTGTATTATAAGTCAATTAATAAACACTAAAATATAAGATTAAGGAGTTAATATTGGCAAGAACTTGATATTATATAAATCTAGCTATGGCTTTATCCTTTAAGTAAGTTTATCTGTAGACCAAATGAAAAAATCCAAGATTTATTCATCATCTATCTTCATTACTTCAAAATATTTATAAAATAAAATGAAAATATTATTAATCCTTCTCCTTATATTCATAATCTCTACATGATACAACTATGAATATTATACTTCTTTAAATTTAAGTTCATTCTGAATACAATCTCTATGCTTGAGTTTTTGCGATATTATTGCCTGTTAAGCCACTGAATTCGAAAATTCATTTTGCTCTAGTTCAACCTCATTTCTAGATTGAGAAAGACTTTGTATTACTTCAAGGTCATCTATAAAGAATTATATTAATACTACCTGTATATACTTACACTCAAGTGCTCCTAGTGTGATCATGAATAGTTATTAGATAGAAGAGTTTCGATCTGTTTACTGTCTCCTATAAATAGGACACCCTTGAAAAAGTGAAACATAATAAATATTGATTGTTGGTTTTCTAGTTCCTCTACTTTTTCGAAAATAACTCCAATTTTCTTCAAGCAAGCGCACTACACATAAATAATAGAGTAAATAAGTTAAAATTTAATAAATACATAGAAACTTAAGTTAATGTTGTGGCATGATAAACTTACATTACTTTTGTCAGAAGTGCGCTAATCTTTCGCTTTTTTAACAAATCGTTATTGCTAGTGATATATTTGAGAAAATTTGAGATAAATTTTCATCACTTGGTGGCAGTATTCTTCTTTTTCCACTAATTCAGCTTGATAGCATTCATTAATTAAAAGGTATTTATTTACTAACTTAATTATATGTGCTTTAAGATTTATCATGATTTATCTTACTACCTCATCTGAGTCTTTACCTTGGATGATGCAAATGGATTCTCAAGTCTCTTAGACTCCCTTGAAGTGTTGGAAATTCAATGCAAATCAATCATTTCTTCCTCATAAAGCCAAGTAATTATAGTGTCAATATATTTTATGTTAGTTATTCTGATCATTTCAAATATTTTAAAGCCAAAATATGCACAAACTTAGCATTCCTAAGACTAAATATAAAATTAAAACGGCTTCTATTTTTAATAATAAAATATTAATTTTTTTATTATATAAAATCATTAAAACTATAAATTTAATTAGGCTTTTGTTTTATTTAAGTAATAATAAAGCATGATATTTATAATTAACTTGCCTCTTCATCTTTGTAAACTTGATGAAGAGCTGATCTTCATTCTCAAGAGTTCTCTTACAAGGTCTTCTTCATCGATTAGCTGCATATATTACTCTTCTTAGTCCTAAAAATCAAAAATTAGCATAGAAATTCCAATATAAAATTGCATTTTCATTAGTAACTTCAATATTTTAAGTAAAATGATATTATGTGATTTCAATGAGCTAAATATTTCTATAAAAAATTTAACTTTTTTCAATCATTAACCAAATAAAGAAGGTTTGTAAATTTTAGATAAAAACCTCTAAAATGTCATAAATATGAGGTTTATTGACGATTTAAGATTATTATTATTTATTTATATGTGTGGAATTAATGAATGTCAAATTTGAACTTACATCTTTAATTTAAGAAAATTCTCCAGTTCCAAAGTCATCCCAGGACCTTTAACAGTTAAGTTGATAGAGTTTGGCTCGCCATTTGTTTAGTGGAAAATTGTCAAGCTGTTTCAATAAATCTTGAAAAATGAAATAAATTATAAGAATTAATTATAACATTAATGGATTTTATGAATTATGTTTTATTTTACGAGTGCTACAAATCGTTTAATAGAGCCTGTTGATCATCGTCTAGTTTGTAGTTCTTAATATAAAACATAAGCAAAATTGTTAAACTATTTTAAATATCTGGTGATATATCATCATTGAAATATACTAGAGCGATAAGTCATTTTGGCGGTATCGCCTCTAGCATCGAGTAAATGATGACATAATTAGAAATCATCTTCTTCATCGCTCTATACCCAAGTCGCTTGTTATTTCCTATCTACAGGGCCCTCTCTGCGAATATGCTGGAGTGATGGCCAAGATTACCGTTTGTTTTGGCGCCACCCATCATAAATTAGGAAGAATGGCCCTCGTCAAATCTCAATTCTTCTTTGAGTAAGCCTTCCACGTTGTGACTCAGTAGGGGGTCCGCTGGGAAATCTTAATGTTCTTAATAGTATAAATGGCTAGCTTGGGGCTGCTTGCTAAAGAAGCTCCACTTAAAGGGTGTGAAAGATCTTCATCATTAATTTTATCAATTCAGTTTATTTATAAATAGTGCAGGAGAAGTCTTAATATTTCATAGCAATTATTTTTAGTCAAATTTTGAGAATAAATAGATTCTAATCATAAGTTTATAGTATTAATGATCGCTTTCTATGTCGTATTCTTGATTTTAGTAAGTCTGCATTCTTATATGTCGTTTGAAGTATTATTAGTTAAACAAGTGAAGTTAAGTATAATAAAAATTGTAAATTATATACAGTATTCTTGCTCTTTTTTATTCTGCTATAACTAAATGCTTTAGATAAGTGATCTAATATGTTTGGCTTAAATTCAACTAATATGGAAAAAAATTTCAATTATATTTAAGTATTAAAAAACACATAACTCCTAATAATTTTGGATGCATCCCCTACCAATCATTTTATAATAATAGTTATCAGTAATGATTCTAAACTACTTGAATCGCATTAGACTGACTACATTTTATCTTTTTACTCTTTTCAATCAATTTTGAAATTAAATCCAGATAATTACATTTATAAAGCAAATTTATTTCACAAATTAAAAGAGTTTATAAGTAAGAAAATATAAAATTAAAAGTTGTAAAATCTAAAATCCACTAGGAATTTTAATTCAAGAATTGTATTTATTTATTTAACAAATAAAATCATTTCATTTCACATAAGATATTTAAATCAATCATGGAGTCACACGGTTTCTAAGAAAGATAAGAATTAGACATATATTTAAAGAATTGTATTTATTTTCATTAAATATACAATTTATAACAAGATTAATATTATTGGGTAGAATAAGATTATATTTAGTTTAAGAAAATTTTAACAAAAGAATTGCAAGCCAAGGCAGACGCTTTCTTTGCTTTAGCAGGTCAGGAAGATATTGAGGTTTATCGCATTGAAAAATTTGAACCAGTCAGATAAGATCCATTTAAATTATTCTATCCAATAACCTTCCTACCATATTATGATTACCTGGTTAATATTAAATAAATCTTAGAAATATATATATATCTAGAATTCTTGGGTAAATTTTACGATGGAGATTCGTACGTGATCTTAAAGAAAATCGAATAAGATTATGATATTCACTATTTGCACGGTAAACAAGCTAGCGGTGTAAGTATAAACTTTATTCTTACACTCTTTAATACTCTATAAAGACTTCAACTATTCTTTAAATCTATTTTAATTTTTAAACATTATTTTTAAAGATTAACAAGCAACAGCTGCTGCATTTAAATTAAGTTTTAACAGATCTAGTTATTAAGTTAAAATTATTTATGAAGATGTAAAAGATTTCAGTTACTATTACCCTTAATAATTATTATGGATTGTCATTAATTTTAATATTTTATTTAAGTATTTACAGTATAGCTATGAGAAAATCTACAACTGCCTTCCAGACATCACTTGGAGTTTATGATGGAGAAGTTACATCTATTTCTCTCTTACTTCAAATCATGTATCTTCTATGGAGTTTAATCTGGCTTCAAGCATGTTGATCCAAAGACTTACGAGAAAATATAAACATAACATAACTATCTTACTTAGAATAAATATTTAATTACATCTTTTAAGAAAATGCTGTACATAGTTAAGGGAAAGAGATATCCCAGGGTTTGGACATTAGGTGATAGTTCATATTTTCTAAATGAGGGAGATGTCTTCATTTTGGATTTTGCAATGAAATCGTTCTTCTGGCCTGGCAAAGGATCACATAGATTTAGTTAACTAACAACTTTCAACTTTAAATTTACAAAATTAAATCATTAAATTTTATTTATATTTAAGAATGCAATGTCAACTAGAAAATGAAGGGCATTGAGATCGTCCTCAATAAACATTTTCAAGTTTTATAGTAATATGAACCCTATAGTGAATGTTGTATATAAATATATGATGCATATTAACAGATTTAATTTTAAACCTATATAAATAAAAGTTTATCAATAACAAAGAGAGAGGGGCATTTCCAGTGATTCTTTACCCAAGAGACTACTCAGACTGTGAAGCTGAATTTTGGGCTAAACTTTGATTAGATAAACTCAGCTGTCCCTGATGAAGGCGTTGAAGGTGGCTCTGCAGGTAAATTCACATTAATTAAATTCAAAAAGTAATATATGATAATGATTGTTCTATAATCTATGGATATTTGACTGCAATTTCTCTTAAAATTTATAATTAAATAACTAATCATCATTTTAAGATGGAGAGCACTCTTACAGCCTCTTCAAGATATCAAACGAAAGTGGAAAATTAGAGTTGACTGAATTAACTGAGAGACTACTCAGAAAAGATCACATTGTGGTTGGAATTGTCAGTCACCATTTATGTGTGGCAGAAAGATCAATTTGAGAAAAATTACGGCATGCTCACAGCCTCGAACTTCATTGAATAAGAAGGTAAACCCAAGAACACTAGAATATCTCACAATAATCTTGTATATTATTATGGTGTATTTATTCTTTCATTCATAATTACGATGTAATCATTCATTTTTAATGTAAATATAATGAAAGAAGTCAATTTAAAAATATTATCTCGCATCCCTGAACATACTCAAGATACACACTTTTAATCTTTTTTCAATAAGTTCTATCCATGCTTGAAACAAGATTTCGGTGTATCTAAGGGTTTCGATTCCAGCACTGCCAATCTAGACAATGAAAAGATGGCTTACCAATAGAAAAAACATGATATCATTAATTTAATCAGTGGTAAATGATAATTTAATAGCAATTTCTAGTAATTATTCAAATGGATTGAAATATTTTACTGATAATCTCTATAGCTCTAAGATATATCGCATTATTGATGGAAATTAAGCAAACCAAATAATTTATTTCATTGAATAACATATTATTCTCTTTTTCTATGTCATATCTAATGGTGAAGGTTAAGCTGCTAAAAAGTTAAGCTAAAATTTTTGAAAGATAAGTTGAATTTTATGTATAATCAAAATTATTTACATAATGGAATAAAGAGCTATTAAGAGAAGTTTGAATAAATAAGTCCATTCATGATTGAAGTGATTATAAAAATATCACATCTCATCGTACTCATTGTAATTAAGCCCAAGATATTCTGACTCGCTTTTTATGTCTAATATCTTTATGATTCTTACTATCTTAGCCCAATATATTGTGAAATCGACCTCCTCCAACCTTTGAAGGCTTATAAGCCCATTTTACTTAGAGCTTATAAGCCCTCCTTTAAAGCTCCATTTATGTATATACCTAAATGAATTAATAATTATCTAAAAAACCTTGATAGGTTTAATTAATTTAGTAATAAATTTACTATTAATTTAAATTCTCTATAGAGAATACCTTTAATCCTAGTCCATATTTAATTTTAAATAATATTTATAAATTAAATCCCATTATTAATCATTATAATTAAGAAATTATTAAAATGGGGCTTGTAAGCCCTAATATAAGCCCTGAATTAAGAATTGGCTAAATGACGTTTGAGGCTCGAACTGGACGAGATTGAAATTTCCTGAGCTCTAATATGATAAAGATTGCAGATATAGTTCCAATGAAGACAGTCAGAATATCTTGGGGAAATTCATTTATAAGTCTTCCTGATATTGTCAAAATACAAAGATCTATTCTAGCAAGAGTTAAAATATTCTTAATTCCTTTGGCATCTCTATTGACCATTATATTCAAATTCTTAATTACATATTAAATTTCATTTATTTTTCAAAAATTTTAGCTTATTTTGACATGCTTCAAGATTATCAATTTATGTTTCTAGTAAAGGGAAATAATATTTAAAAAAATAGTAATTATTTTAAATACAAAAATACATTTAATGAAAAAATATCAAATGCAGGTTTATGTTATTGAAAACTCAAAGCCATTCGATCTTCCTGAACTAGAATGGGGTAATTTCTTCCGCTGATGATATCTACATCATCGATTTGAAGGGCAAAAAACATCTCTATATTTTTATGTGAATGAGGCCAAAGCTCGAAGTTGAACAGCACAATGCAACTAGCACATTCATGAACATAGTAACTAACTTCGAGAATTAAAATATCCTTACTAGAGCTAGAGTTAGAAGAGGCCATGAAGAATATGCTATATTACAAAATTCACTGTTGAAGTAATTATATTATTGTAAAAATATAAAAATGAAGAAGAAAGTCCCTTATATCTCTTCCCTAATGGTTTCATTAATCATACTGGAAAAAGAGTTTAAACTATGCATATATTAATTCGATTTAAATATGATTCTAATTTAGAATTCCAATTTAAGATAAATTCGCTAAATCAGAAATAAAGGTACCATGCTGAGAATACAAGCTTCTTATAGTGATGCAGCTCGTGCCATAGAACAAATTTAGAATAAATTCGCAAATCTTAACAGTGGAGATAGTTACCTTATCATTGCTGCAGGTGGCTGGTAGGCTTTCCGATGGCTAGGTGAGGGTGCCAATGATCATGATAAAAGTTTAGGTTAAAAAATTTTGGACCATTATTCTCTGGTATTGGAGAAAAGAAAATTTACTCAGAAGGCCAAGAAGGCTATGATTTCTGGCATGAAGTTGTTGGAAATGCTTTAAAAGCAAATCATTTTATAAATAATATAATATATAAGCGTATTCTCATTTATAAAATAAAGACTGAGTACAGCAGATCAAAAGACACAGGGATGGCTACAGGTTTTGAACCAAGATTTTTTCATTGATCAAACGCACATGGCTACTTCTATGTTCAAGAAATCTACAACTTCTCTTAAGACGATATACTTAACGACGATAACATGCTCTTAGATGCCTAAAACACTATCTATATTTGGATCTGTAATAAATCTAAAGAGTTCGAGAAACGTGGAGCATTCAAGTCAGCACAAAAGTCCATTTGTTCTCTAATGAATTAGATTTTTACATGAAATACTAAATAATTTTGAAAAATTGAAAGCGTGAGAGATGAAAGAGACAAAGACCAAGTTTAAATTGGAGAAATTTAAGCAGGTAAAGAGGCTCCTTCATTAACTGTTCTCTTCTCAGAATGAAGTTAGATAAGGCCCAAAAGTGGCTTGATGAGCACCCAGTTAAATAAAAAAAGGGCAAGCTATTGAAAAGCCTCACTGATTAAGTTGAAGAACAGAAGGATGATGCTTCTAAGTTAAATGATCCCATAATATAAATTAGAATTACTTTATATAAATGTGTAGCCATTTATAAATGATGAATTAAAATAAAAAATTGCATGCTTATGATTAATGTTATAATTAAATATAGAAGATCCCACTACCCATAAAATTTCATACGAACTACTTAAAGGATAATTCCTCGAAGGCATATACCCCACCAATAAGCAAGACTACTTGCCAGATGAAGATTTCTTAAAAGTATTTTACATGAATCAGCTGTAATTCTCTAAACTTATTTATATTTTTAACTTCTTTATAAAATAATTTCTAACTTAAGAAATGGAAACAACAACAATTTATAAAGACAAAGATACTTTTCTGAGTTAATAAAATACAAAATTGAAGGAAAATAAGTTCATTGAAATCTCTCAGAAAACAAAAACATTTTATATGAATATTAATAATTACAGAAATCAAATCACACTTAATTTTAGCATTCATTCTTTCGTTTTTAGTATATACTTAAGTTCATATATTTTTTAATTGTTATAAGGAACGTGTAATCAGCGAGAATCATTAAGAAAATGAGTTGATATTGAAAATAGTATAAACACTGAAAAAGTGTAATTAAATATATAGTTTGTTGACATTGGAAATATTTTATTATTACTATTAGGATTTTAATTCTTTTTGCAAGATTTTACTAGTTCTTATGAAAAGCTTAACAAATTTGGAAGCATTTAAATATACAAATCAAATGCTTCAAAAATAATCTTTTAAATTAGAGATTATTATATATATAAAGTTTATTGGAAATCATTATTTATAGTTGGTTTATTTGGATTACATTCGTTGTTAGTTGTTATCATCTGAGTTATGCTCATCTATCATTTCTTAATTAGCTGACCCTTACATTATAACATCAGTGACTTCAACTATAATTTATTTCTAAAATTATCTACTTTATAAATTATATTAGATCATTCACTTATACATCAAAGAGAAAAATGAAGTTAATTTTAACTTTATGAGGGGGACTACTACCATCGATTGCATCAGCTTTAGTAGTGTTTACAAAAGCTTTCTGTGTCTTACTCTGTGAGATGATCTTATTCAGTTCATCAAACGAGTCCAAGTTGCCGCTAAGAAGTTTGTTATTATTTGAGAAGGAGGTGGTGATTGATTCATCTCCGTTTATTGTTTTGCCAGTCAAGGGGTTAACGAAGATCCCGCCACTCACAAATTCATCTTAATTCATCAGGAATTGAAATGTTTATTTCCGTTTATAAACATATTATCAAGTCTGCTATTAACCTTAAGCTAAAAACAAGAGTGAATAAAAAGGAGAGTATTGGTGATAAAAGAAAGATAAATAGAGACACAGATGATGATTTCTTTGAGGTGGGATCAATCCTGCCATTTCCTGAATTATTAGAGTCTTGTGATAAATTATTTTCTTTCTACTCTTCGTCATTGCTACTTCCACTGTTTAGCAGATCAGTTTTTATCTCAAATTCAATCAGATTCATATTTGATTATACATGATTTCTTTAGAGATAGTATAGGATCTTTTCATATAAGCTATGTTAAAACTTTTGGAGGCATTAAATGAGCTATGAGCCAAACTACTGATGCTGCTATTGGCAGGATTATGCCCTCTGTGAAACAACCTATTAGCTGGTGATGAGCCTAAACCTGAAGACTGTAAATTTCTGTTGTGCAAGAAATCACTAGAGTCCTGCTTTTGAGGGCTTTAATGCTATTTAATATCACATATAAAAATTACTAGCATAGATTTTCATATATCAATCAAGCAAATTAATGTAAATCATACTACTAATTTAATATGCATTATGGAGGAGATGTAGAGTTCTTTCTTTCTTACTGGAGCTACCTGAATTTGTTGAGACTCTCACCGTAAAGATCCATGTCATTGGCGACTTCATCGTCTTCACCTTCACTTGATAAGAGCTCCTGAGATATCTTGAGTTTTTTAATCATTTATTACTATAAACAGATGTAAAATTCCTAATTAATTTAACTTAAAATAGTAAAGTTAATTGTAGGAGACCTCTACAGCCACCATCACCACCATTAGTGCTTTTTCCACTGCTATTACTACTGTTAATGCTATTACATACTTAATAATATAATTAACTTCACCTTATTTATATAGTTTACAAGTATACTTTTTATTTCTGCTTTATTGAAAATAGACTGAGCTTGCTTTGCTGCATAGATTTATGTTTTTGTCTGCGCTTAAGGAAAATCTCCTGATTATATTTATCGTCGTCATTATCCTCATCATCATCAAGCTCTTTTATGTTGGTATCTTGTTTTTTGTTATTGCTATTGTTCTGACTGTTGTTGCTACTGGTGCTACTGTTGTTCTTGTTGGCACTCTATGAATTACATTCAAATTGCTGAAATAATTATTTAAAATTAAGAGTATAATCTTTAGACTTTAGTTGCTCAAAAACTAGGAATTTCTCACACCGAAAGCAATTGAGTCTTCATCTTATTTTCTCATTTATTCTCTCTGCTTAAAAGTATAAATTTTTATTAATTTACTATAAGCATAAAAGAATTACTCTTCTTTAGGCGATTTTTGCAATAATCTCACATCACATAAGTATATAAGATATTTCCACTGCTATTCTTAAACCCATATTTATTCAAGCTACTACTACTAGCTCTATTTCTGCTTCCTCTTGTCAACGCATCGAATGACTCCTAGAAGCTCTTGAAATAATTAACATTTTTGGGCGCTTTGAATAACTGCTCAGAGTAGTTATGGAGCATATGATTGGCTATTTCTTATTGTTTTCTCTGGTAATGTCGTCAAATAGTTCTAGGATTGTGCTGTGAATCATGTTAGATTTGTTAGGATTCTCTATGAAAATATCGATTACTGTTTTCAAAAGCATTTCCTATATTAGGTACATGACAAATGCATCCTCTTTCACTTTAAAAATGTAGTTTATAGAAGCAAAATCTTAATTAAGTCTATTTATTAGCTATTCTTAATATTTTGCTCAAAATGCTTTAGACATTAGCTGTGTTATACTATTTTAAATTGATTTATAACAAATAAAATCTACTTTCAATTAATAATAATAAAACTTTAATGATGGCTTTATAAAACTGACAATCCACAAATAGATGGGTTAGCTCTTAAATCTCTATAAATTGCTAATTTTTTCAATTGCGTTAGCTTACAATGAGCATATTCTGAATCTGAAAGCATGCACTGAAGCACATTTAATAAGGATTTATAGTATAAGATAGAGAGAGAGTATTCCAATTATTTTTTATACTCTAGAGATTATTTAATCATTTTATTTAGATTCCATTCTTACTATATAATAATCATATTGTATAAATTAAATAAGATCTATAGTGATTTTATAGTGCGATTGTATCGATTTGCATATCATCATCAGCTGCAAAGAATAGTAAGAATATAATCAATACCTACTTAAAGAAGAAGAAATATGAAAATTCTACTTTTTTGTCAGTATTCTCATTTTAATTATATAATTTTACTGGAAAATTCCCATTCTTGTAAGAATTTATTGGTTAATAAAATAAATCAGTAATTTAAATTAATTTTTTTCAATATACATATTTCATAATAATAATAAAAATAAAACGAAAAAATATATATAGCTATTTTTCATGGAAATTTTAAGTTATAACCATTAAAGTATGATATCGAAGATATAATCCAAAAACTCAATTTTAACATATTCAAATATTTTGGAAAAATTTAATTTAAAATATTTTTTATATAATTAGATTTTGTTTTCACCATATTTAAAAAGTTAAGAAATAATAAATTAGCCCAGACAAACATAAAATTTACTGTTTTTCTCTTAAATGCTGCAAATAAAAACTATTTTAATTTAACAGTGAATAAACTTATAATTTTAAATAGGAATAAAAAAGGATTTAATATGAGAGAATCATAAAAAATAGATTATATAAAATTCAATGACTTTGACCACAATATCTTTACCGGAACTGTGTTCCTGTTTTTAATAAAATTATTTACTCTAACTAAATCAATTTAACAATATTGATAGAATATAATCGATTCTGGGAAATGGTATAAATAAAATGCAAAATTATTATATATATATATATTAATTCAACATTTACCACGGGTTTTGTCTTAATTTCGAAAATTGGTCAAGCTGCTATTTTTCAAATGCATATAGTTACTTTTTCTAGTATTTGTGGTCAAATTTCTAAAGTTGTAATTTGTGTCCTCAAAAGTGGTCGATATTGAGATTTGGTGTGAAAATGGCCAAATTTTAGATTTTTAGCAAAAAGTGGAGTGTTTTTTAAATATGTCTTCCTTATATTTAAAAAGTGGTCAATTAGTGACCAAAATCTCTTTACATCAAAGAGATTTGGTGTGAAACTGAACATTTTAGGGTGAAGTAGTCAAAATTCACGAAAATTGCTGTTCTTAGTCTGTATTATGTATTCTTGGCCACTTTTTTATAAAAATTGGAGTGCTCAAGGCCAGTTCTGTAGGGAGAGGTAAAAAATCGTGTAAATCCTTGATTTTGGCCAAATTTCTTTAAAATAGTAAGGCTTGAATTTTATAGATAGCAACCATGCTCTTTACTTAGAGCTAATCAATAAAATAGAGGAAATGTGAGAATTTTGTAAGGAAATGTAAGAATTCTTAAAAACCCAGAAGCTCTCCCGCATAATTGCTATCCTCCCTCTTCAGCCCCACTAAATCAATAAAATGCCACTTTTTACGTTGCATAGGTTTATTTTAAAACAGTGATTCTAAAATTTGCAAGAGTCTTCCTTAGGTGGTAAGCAAGGGATACTTAATGTTGTCAACTCGAATTTCAGAAAAATTTCTCTAGAATTCTAAAATTTCTCTAGCAGCAGACTTAAAATGGCGATCGAGAGGGGATTTTATGAATTTATGGTTTTTAAAGAGGAATCACTATTGCTAGATTATTAGTCAAATTTTTATTGGAAGCAGTAGGTATGCCTTCCTCTTTAGAGTAAATGCTATTATAATAACTAGGCGGTCCTCAACTTCTCCTCCTATGCATCCTGAATATGAATAAATTTCATTTAGCTTCTTTCGCAGTCAATCCAAGCTTGACTTAATGTTTATTTCTCTAAATTTCTTACCAAAGCAATACAAGCAGCATTCACCTCCTCCAGTTGAAATAATATGAAATATATCCACATTATTTATTGGGGACCCTTCAAAAAAGGCAGATGCATTACTTATCAAAGCAAAGTGGGAATCAGTTAAGATTTTGTCACTTTTCAAAAGGTTTTGCGAATTTAGTGTTGCCTTTCATGTTTGATTTTGAATGCAATCAGAAACTATAAAGTATGAATTAGTTATTAAATAATAAAGTGATTTACAATTAAGTTATGGATTATGTAGTTTAAATCTAGAATTAATTGAGAAAGGTTTTAATTGTAATTACAGTATTAGTAACAGCAGTAATAGCTGTTGTAATAGAAGTAGCAGTAATAGTAGCAATGAAAATTTTATAAGCAACACTATGACTTCAAATTTAAGGTACAACACCCCTTCTTATCAAGTTCCTCAAACGAAGCCATACCTTTGAGTGTGAATCCATTTCTTTATACTGAACTTCTAGAGTCCTTGAACATCCTCCTCGCTCATTGCCTTGATAATTTCCTGAATTAGCTTGACCAGCTGCACTCTATAAACAAGTTTGAACTGAATGCTTACTTGCTGTTGATGTTCTGCTACTCAATGTCCTTCTTGATGAATGCAAATAATTGTTCGATTGAGTTGAGCCAAGGAGAGTACTCCGCGTTGAAGATTACATTAACTTTGAAGCGAAGAGCAGTTGATAGCATCTCTGAATACTTGTATATGATAGCGTTATCCATCAAGAGCACCACCTTCTTCTTGCAGAGATCCTTGTCAGTTCTTATACTTCTTAAGGTCTGGTAAATGAAATTTTCAATCAGCACTGAATCGAATGCATCCTCAATTATTTGGGTGGACACCACCCTGTCGACTGTGATTGCTACTATCATTGACATTGAGTATTGCTACCTCTTCACAGCTTGCTTGGCAATCAAGAACTGCCTTGCCTTCTATCAAAATGACATAACCTGGCAAGCAATTCTTGTTGATATTCGAATATTGGCTTATAAGGCAAATCAAGCTAATTTGGCCAATCTTCAGCACTTGGTGTTTATCTTGGTTCTAAATTCCATCTAACTATTACTGGGTCAGTTACTAGTTACCTAAAAGAAAGTTTGAGTAAGAATGATTATAAATGCTGGTAAAGAATATGATCGATTAGATAGAAGCATAGAATATTGAAAGTTGCTAGGTTTAAATTTTTGGTGGAATTATTCAATGTGGAGTCATAAAATTTAAAGGGTGGAGTCATGCAATGTAAGAGAGATATCTTCAGGATATCTTCCTGGAGTAATGCAACCTTATAAGTGGAGCTATACAATCTTAGGTAAATTTTGAGGATATCTTAAAAATAGTATTGATAGAAGTCGTTGCTTTATCAATAGGGCTTATCCTCAGACATGTAGCTCTCTCAATCTTAAGAGTAAATATGACAAGTCACCACTAATAATAAGTTCACCCGATTTACTTTGACCACATTAAACCCCTTTTGAGATAAAATATTCTAGCTCAACTTCCAAGAACTTCCAATTTTCGATTATCAGACTTACTCTCGCCAAAATTAGAGTTGCTGAACACAGACAGTGATAGCTTTCTTAGAGTTAGCTGAATCACTTCTCTCTCCCTCTCCCAATCAGAGAACTGCTTGATTTCTTGATTTTTGACTGCAACTTGAGTTTAGACACCTTAACAATCAAAGTTGTGAGCCCTGAATGAATCCTCTTAATCTGCTCATCATCTGAAGTGACTGCCTTGGCACTGCTCTGCAACTTCAAGTTTCTGAACTTCTTTATCGTACTCGACTGGTTTTGAGGAGTTTCTTGAATTTCAGGAATAGAGGACAACTCTTGCTTCTATTGCCATTTAGCTTTATTAATTTATCGGGATGGAGTTTACAGATTGACAGACTTCTTGCAATAATTATATAGAAATTAATAATACAATGCTTACATTAAAGTTGCTTAAAGATGAATTTTATTTCTTTAATATTGATGATAAATGAATAACTACTTGTAGCAGAATGGGTTTTTGATATTGGTTTTGCTTTAATAAGCTTTGACAAAAGCTGTATGCTTGATTATGAAAGTTTGGCAACAGATTTTATATCTAGAACTGGTTAGGTAATTTAGGCTAAGGTTGCTGCGATTTTATTAATGAAACTCTATCATTTTCTATTTACGATTTGGAAGACTGCTCTTTATTCAACTATTTTTCCAAGAAGCATTCCTCCATTTAACAACTCCTTATCACCATCAATAACTTTGCTACCTTTCTTATTTGGGATGAGTTTTGATTCATTACTCTTCCTCTTGCCAAGAATGCTTTTCTAATTGAGCGCACATTGCTTAGGAGGCAAGTAATCAGACCTAAAGTTGCTCTCGTCTACTGATATGATTACTGCTTCCTCTCTTTTAAACTAGAGCCACTAGGAGACTAGCCCATATTCATTTGTTATTTTAAGCAGGATCTCTATACTTAACATTTGTTTCCTCTGTCTGTG
>ARYC01020840.1:0-34500 GCA_000711775.1 Oxytricha trifallax
TTTCTATATTTAATGATGATACTACTATATTTCATTCGTATCCCTGGATTTCAATAATTCATTTTCGAGTGATTAGTTTAGTTAATTTTAATTTCAAAGTTAAAGTTAATTTTTTACATCTTCTACTATGTTAAATTACACCTAATTATGAATTTCCATAGAAAATTTTTATCAATAGTAGGACAAATCGACATCCAATTTTTTTAATTTATTTATTTTATTAATACTTTTTAATTTCACAAATAAATTATATTTGCTACAATAATATTTTCCTAATTAAATTTATGATAAAATATAAAAAATCTTTTTAATAAAACAATATAAAGCGATACAAAACTTTAAATAAATCACTTAAGTGGTCTTGAGGTTTTGAATCTACCTTTATTAAATCGTATTTAGGTTTTTATAGTTATCCTCGATTGCCATTTTTCTATAAAATGCTTTAAATAGACTGAGAACTTACATCTGTATAAAAGTTGTACCTATCATTTCCATTTAAAGAATTTTTATGTTTTAGAGTAGCTTTAAGATAATCTTAAGATAGCATTCTCAACTCACCGTGATAAACTTTCTGCCTTTACCATTTTTTGATTTTTTAAAAATCCCAAACATTTACTATTCATCATTGGATCCCGTTAATAAGAAATTTGGAAACCCCCTAAAATAATTGTAAAAAACTTAAGAAATTTTTATTTTTAAAAACAATAAATGGAGGATATTTCATAGTATTTTTATATAAAATAATGAAAGTTTTATAAATACTATAATTGACATATAAGTTGTATTAATTTTTATAAAAATACAAATCAAAATAAATAAAATTTTATTTTAAAAAAAATATTATCAGAAAAGAAAAAAATTGGTAATTTTATTGAAGTTATTGGGAGGGTCGAAATTTTTATCTGGTGAAAATATGCATGAAACAATTAAATCTCCATGACTTTTATCATAACCTATTAATGTTTAGCACAATTTATTCTTCTAGCTAAACAACTTGACATTTAACTACCATACACGGATCTCTCCTTGATGAGTTCCAGTACATATCAGGCCTTGAGTATTAACATTAACAGATTAAATTCTTTGTTTTTCACTAGAATATTTGCCCCTTTCAGGGATCAATGTTATAAAGAATCTTTTACTATTCAGATCTCCATCATTGTCTTTAAATTAAACTTCTTGTTCTATTCAAAACCCCAAAACCAACCCCTTAATTAGATATTTTAGTGATTTAATTTGTATGAATTAGTTGGGATCTTATTTGACTTTAGAAGTTTGAGATATTTAGAGTCTATTTATGTTGTAAATATTTAGATTTATTGATGCAGCTAAAGTATGGTTCGAGTATAAATGTACTAAGTTATGTAGCTATAAAAAAAACTATTACTCAAGAGTGCTTCAACTGTTAAGTATCACTGCCTGCTTGCTGATTACCATTTTGTTTCTGTCTATTAAAAGCATTTTGCATGAAAATAAAAGTTCTCTCATATCATATTGACTACCTTTGCGATTCTTAGATTTAAGTATTGTCCACACTATCATCGACTAGAGTGCTGTATTTTTTCATCCTAAGTTTCCAAGCATGCTTATCTCTTATTAGAATAAAGGCTATATTTATATAAGAATTAATTTTACTTTCAAGTCTATCAACAGAGTGAAAAGGGCAATTTGATTTTCTGTCCATTTTATAGTAATAATTAAGCTATATATATTATTAAATGCAACGACCTAATACTAATAACTTCAAGTTCATATTCTCTGATTTAGCAGTATTTACCAACAACACCTTTATTAATATGTCATTGTAGAAGAAGTGTGATAATATTAATGTTTATGACAAAAATTCGAGGTTGTCACCCATGCAATTTTAGCTGGTATAAGTATACGTCATTAAAGCTTGCTCTATTGGGAGCTAGTAGTATGTAGAATTCTTGGATAAGCTGATAAATAAATTCAAATATCAAAAGATAATTTTGATTGTTGACAAAATGTCAGCTAATAAGATTAAGGAGCAAAAGGAAGCTTATGATGAGATTAAAATAACTCCTGTATATAACCTTCTCTGTAATACACAGTTTAATGGTCGAATTCTATAGGAATAAAATTAAATATTACTATTAGAAATATAGATAAAACAATAGTTCATGTGAAAAAAGGAAGAATTGATGTTTTTAAACAAGTTTTTTCCACATTTATAACTAACACAGAAAGGGATTTGGTTTCTCTTCTCCTCTTCTTTTGGCTTTCTTGGACCCGTATTTCTTCTCTTATGCATTTATATTCATTTCATCTGCCTATTAATGTCTTTATAAACATTCTTGATCCCTTCATGAAGAATCTAGGACTTTCATTTTATGTGAACCTTCAGCACTATTATTAGGGATATACCAATTCAGAGTTTCCCTAAAAAGTTATGAATCAAGCTTGATAGATAGGAAGAATTGCTTTTTAAATTCTGCGAACCAGGTATCGCTTATTAGTATGATTGCTTTTTTAATCTTCAGGCTATTTATGGTAGTGATTCTTGGAAGTTTCTTCAATAAATTCTCTTAGATACCTCTCTTAAAATGCCAAGACACCAAAGAAGAAGCTCCTTTGGAAGATTGTTAGAGAGTTGTTTCTTGGTAGAAAGATAAACTAGCAAATCTTCATCTTTCATCGCATCATCTTAGAGATTTGTGACTGAAATCTGTGGGAATTTGGTATATCTATCTAATTAATTTCATTATTTTTTAATGCTTTCTTCTAATCACAAAGAATAGCTTTTATGAATGAAATTTTTGTTACCTTTTATCGTTGGAAGAAATAATCCCGCTTAAGCATATGATATAGTATATATTACTTGCATACCATGTTGAGTGAAGTATTGATAGAGATCCTCATTGCTTTTAAATCCTGAGATCAGTTTTTAAGTTCAATACTCTTCATTGTAGTACTTCTAGATTCCATCCTAGTTCATTCTCTAGTTTTTGAATTTCAAATTTCAATTTAAAGTTCTGGATCATACTGTTTAAGAACTAATTCTTAAATACTGTAAACTTATAGGAGGTCAACCTGGTAAAGATATGAGGAGAAAGCTGGCATAAGCTGTAACAAATTGCAGAGATTGAGCTCCATTTTATCAATTTAGATTCATTCAATAACAGCTTAATTTGTTTTATTTTAATTAGTACCGATACTTAATCCGTTCAAGTTTAATTGATACCAATTTAATTGTACCAAAATTTAACCTAGTACCTTTGTTTTAAACTAAGCTGAATTAATTCTAAGTTGGTACAAAAAAATAAAAATTACTAAGCATAAAATTAGAAATTTTATATATATAAACTGAGAATAAGTATGATCTATAAGACCTCAAAATCAACAATTATTGTTGCTATGGAAGGTATTTAAAGTAATTATGTCTTTAAGGTTATCAATCTTTTCAATAAAATTTAATTTGACTTTAAATTTGCGGCTAATATAATCGAGAAGTAATTTATTAGGATTGAAATAGTTATTTTGTTAAAAGGTAAATAATAGCTCTTGGTTTGAAGACAAATTTTAAAATAAAGTAACCAACTAGAAGGTCTATTAATGATCTAAAGCGCCTTTTGAGTGATTAAATTATACACATTTACTCTAAATTCAACATTAAATCCTAGTAGCTCCAACCCTAAACAGATTCCATACAAATTAAAGCACTTTTAAACCTCATTATGGGGTTTTAAGTATTAGAACGAATTTAAGTATATGGCACTTCGATAGGGCTAGAGAGAAAATTGCAAGAGTTTGCATAAGATTGATAGAGATATTTTTAGCTATTATTTATATCATTTAAGCTAAAGAAATTTCAAATGACTCAGAGGAACTATCCATATCGCAATAGATACCAATTGATGATTTAAAGAATATAATATCAGATAACTATCATACAAGACGTTAATAGGTTACATGAATTTGGATACGTTTAGCCTGAAAACTTTATATTAAATCTCTGTGGTGATTAAAAATTTCAATAGAGCTTTAAAAAAGAGATTAATGATAGCTTAGGCTCTTGGTAATTCAGGATAATTTCAATTAGAAAAGTGTGGAATAATGTTGAACTTTGGCACTAAACATAAAAAATAATCAATTAGTTTGGCATAGAAGTATATTAAGCAATTAGATGTGCCAAGAAATCAATAGTTTAGTAGAAATGAATAATCATGAGATCCCTTCACTATCCTAGGTTATCATAAGTTGGAACAATTTTGACACTAAAGAGAGAAGGATTCAAGAGATAATACTAAGACAAGCTGATTAAATTTGTTTGAGTTAAATCACTTATTATTCATTATCTATTTCACTAAATTATCATAAAATTTTCGATTTCTCTACAAACCCCAATAAGATCTTAACTATACCAAATAAATAAAATCACTAGAATATCTAATTATGGGGATCTGGGATTTTTATTGTTGTATTGAAGTCAAAAATACAAATAATTCCCACATCTGAGCAACTTACTAAAATTTGCTACTTTATTGTTTCTTTTTCATCTTTAAAAATTAGTTCATTGAAATGAATTTGGTTAATTTCAGTATAATTTTCATTCATGTCTTCATGAATTTTACATTACTACCAATCCCAAATTATTAATCTGCCTTTAAGACAAGACGATGCTAGATATTGTTAGAAAGAATTAAATCAGGAAAGTGTTTATAAATAGAATATATAAATATATATAAAAAGTATTGTACACGTATAGGAGTATACATTTCATTTTACCAATTTACTAAAAATCCTTATTTTTAGAGAATACACTTTTAACCAGAAACTACCTTATTCCTATCGCCCTTTGACGGGCAAATAAAAAATTTGATACCTTTTTCGGATAAAGTTAAGTGGGTTTTAATAAACAAACCAAGGTCAAGTATAGTTATAATTTCAAGGATGGGGTCATGAATGTAGCCCATTAAAGTATATAAAAAAATTTAAAACCCCTTAACGATACCAGATCTATGATTTTACATCAGAGTTTGAGGGCTGCAAGCCTTGAAAAATATTTTTTTAGAACATTCAAACTGATTAATAATGGATTCTTCATTCAGTAGCGCACACAGGGTTTCCGGCGTGTTCCCCTTGCCTACCCAATTGTGATGGCATGCTAGCATGAGCCAGATGCCCAAGCTGGCCTCCTTTACCTACAGGGAGGGTTGACTGACGGTGTCGAAAGTAACAAGTATGAAGTAAAAAACCTAATAGCAATTTGGCTGGCTTAAGCCCCAGTATTAATTTCCTATAAGCATTAAATAATAATAATAATAATAATAATAATAATAATAATAATAATAATATAATAAAATATAATATAATATAATATAATATAATATAATAAAATATAATATAATATAATATAATATAATATAATAAAATATAATATAATATAATATAATATAATATAATAAAATATAATATAATATAATATAATATAATATAATAAAATATAATATAATATAATATAATATAATATAATAATAATATAATATAATATAATAAAATATAATAAAATATAATATAATATAAAATAATATAATATAATAAAATATAATATAATATAATATAATATAATATAATAAAATATAATATAATATAATATAATATAATATAATAAAATATAATAAAATATAATATAATATAATATAATAAAATATAATAAAATATAATATAATATAATATAATAAAATATAATAAAATATAATATAATATAATATAATATAATATAATAAAATATAATATAATATAATATAATATAATATAATAAAATATAATATAATATAATATAATATAATATAATAAAATATAATATAATATAATATAATATAATATAATAAAAATAATATAATATAATATAATAAAAATAATAATGGATTTATTAAATTTTATTGGTATATTATAATTAATATTATGCCAAGAATGTAACGTGATTTCCATATACAATTTAGAAATGTAAACGAAATCAAAAATATTTAAAATTTTAAATATAATGAGCTGTAATAAAATATTATGAGAAAAAATAATTATAACGCTATGGAAAGTCATGGTGACATAATTAAATTATATTTATTATAAAGTTTTTTTTATTGAAGTATTATAAAATTTAAAACACACTTAGAAACATTTGAGAATATTGATAATTCATATTAATCTGCATAATATTTCTAATATTTATAAAAAATATAACGATCACATTACTAATTATTTTGAAAATATTTCTATCCAAACCTTCACAAAAGACTTGAATCCTTCACCCATGCAGTTAAATATTCGATTTGGTATCGGTTAAGGGATTTCAAGTCTTTTAATGGTAATGGAGCTGTAGCCTCGTTTTCTCCTTGAAATTTAAATATAATTAATACTGGTGAGTAATGGACATGGCTGGTTAAAAATAGATAGGGCGGGAGAGGAATGGGAGTCATGACTAAGGAGAGGATGAGTCGGGTATTCAATACACTTTTATTTTAAATTAATTACTATTATTAGCTCTTATTACTATTTATAAATGTAATATGTATGAAGGTTCTTCACACTATCTATCGCACTTCTACAAATTTAAATGAGATCATTGATGATCGAATTGATAATAAATTAGAGAGATCTTACGTTGAGCTGATTTCAATCAAAAGGAGAAAGATCAGATAACTGTTTGAGAGCAGCATGGCTTCATTAGAATTTCTCAAGGTTACTGCAAATATAAAGTGGAATTGCGATGGACAATATTCCGATTTATTGATTATAATTAATATTTATGCCTTTTATTTTATCTATTTTTTAGAAATAATCACCTATTTAAAGTTTATCAATTAAAATTCCAAAGCCGCTCAGTTATTTTCAAATATGTATTCTGTTGAGTGTAATTTTGGAGTTTGTTTTTTTTATTAATTACATTCTTCATTTTAGATTCAATTTATTTATTTTATTGGTTGATATTTTTACTCTTATAACTTATAAATAATTCAACCAAGAAAATATATGATTGTACATCAATTACTTGCTTTACTAACCTAATTATAATAAATTAATTTTATGGAAATCATCTTATCATTCAAAGAGACCTTACATTTTTTATTTTTGGCAATAATATAAGTTTAATAATATCAAAATGATTCTTATTATATTTTGAACAAAATTTGATTATTTATATTTAAGCCTAATTAATTTAAACTAGGTACTAATTAAAAATATACTGATTAAGTACCAGTACTAAATATATTTAAAGATATTCTGCGCTAATTTAATCAAATTTAATAGCTTAAAATTGATATCAATCTATTAAGCTTGGTAATCTTTTTACACACTTCCTTTATTTATTTTTACAAGGCTGATCTCTATATGTTGGCCATACTTTAATAGTCTAATATTTGAATTACATTAGATATGCTAAATTTTAAGATTGATCTCCGTTCATTAAAATTATTTAAAAAATTAATGATAAAATTAAAGCTACCAAGCACTTAAAATAATTAATTTAATGCAAATTTTTTACTATAACTTTACTGAAATTCCAAAATTATTTTGAATTTAACAAAGATGTGATGAAAACTGAAAGTATAAGAAATGAAATAAATTAAAAAAGTAAAAAATCTTACAATTATGTACTCATCTATTTTCATAAAAATAATCAATTATTTTGATAACTATGAGATTTTAAGAATAGTATATTTTTTCAGGAAATATCTTAATCAAATCTGAGGCCTCTAATATTTCAGATTCTCTCTGTTTGAAAATATGCCTAATATATTTTGCTAACTCTAATAAGACCGCAACTATATCTTTCAAATTAAAGCAATTATGAACCTCAGAAAGTGTTATCGCTTTTTTCCCTTATACACTTGGTAATCATGCTCTGTAATTTGAGTTAATTATGGCAATTTATATAAATATAAATATCAAAACCCACTTAACTTTATCCGAAAAAGGTATCAAATTTTTTATTTGCCCGTCAAAGGGGCGATAGGAATAAGGTAGTTTCTTGGTTATAAAGTGTATTCTCTAAAAATAAGGATTTTTAGTAAATTGGTAAAATGAAATGTATACTCCTATACGTGTACAATACTTTTTATATATATTTATATATTTTATTTATAAACACTTTCCTGATTTAATTCTTTCTAACAATAGTGATTACATTTACTAATTTTCAAATCAGTGATAGGATGTTTATGGTAAGATAGTTAGCCTTGAAGCTACATTGTTTCTACCTCCCAAATTTTAATCAACCTAAATGAAAATTTAAATTCTATATTCAAGACTTACCTAAACCCCTTCAATCTATTGAAATAAAATATATAAAATAAAGCAATATATTTTATAAACAATATTTGATAATAAATAAAAAATAATATATTAAAAATCATGACTTACAAACTTAGAGATTCGTATATTTTTAAATAAGTTTCGAATCCAGTTTTATGATTATATAAAAATTAAATAGGTCTATTTTCATTGTGCAAAAATTGTACATAATATAATATAATTCTCATAATAAAATATAGTTAAGGATACTAAATATACATATTTATATTACTAATAAAATTGATATAGCATTTTTTTGTTCAATATAAGATCAATAAAACCCCATAGATCAATTAAGAAGTGAGGATAGGAGTTAAGAACAATTAGATTAAAAATTAATTATAATTGGCTAATAATATAAATAATTAGGCTAAAATCAAATTTACACACCCTGATTGGATTATTTTATAAGGACAATTAATCGAGCCAATAGTTTTAATAATTAGCCCAAACATTATAATTATACGCCAATAATAATTAATTCTTAATTTAATTGTTCTTAACCCCAATTCTCATGTCTTAATTGATCTATGGGGTTTTATAATGATATAATTTAATTCCTTATTAAAAATACTATTAATACAAAATGAATCAATCGATTATCTAACAATTTTAACTAAACAACAATCCAAATCCCAAAACCCTTTCAATAGTTTAATTAATCTTTTTATTTATAATATTAGCATATTAATGCATATTTTAATAGTATTTATTTGGGGTAATGAAGGGATATTTGCATAATTATTACAATCTTAAGTTAATACTGCTGGCGATTTTATAAAATATTTAAGCAGTCATCTGAATTCTATTTTACCTATCGATAATTGATTGTTGCAAATATCACTTTGTCATTTTAGTTTTCATTAAGAATTATTTAAAATAAAAGCTTTCTAATAATACCTTCAGTAATATTTTATTAATCTAAGTGGCATTATAATCTTTCTTTAAATCTTTTTCATTCTTGAAGCTAAAGTAATCGTTTCTAAGAATATCAATGAAAAAACGATAGACCCCAGATATCAAATATTAATATATGTCTCTACAATTTTATCTCTCTCAGAAATATAATATTACGGGGTAATGTATACAATTCCTAAAAAGAGTATTGAACTCTTTGAAATTACCTGATATATATTATACAATCTCTAATAGGTTGATAGTCCATCATGATGTTTTCTGGGATTAAATCTGAATAAACATAACCAAGCTTATGAAGCTCTTCATATGCAATTGTTTTACTTATCTTTTATCAATAAAATTTTCAGTAAGTTATTTGAGGAAAGAAAGTCTAAATACTACACGATCTTTATCAAGAAAGTAAGGATACATCTAAAAAAGAATAAATTTTCCACTTCTAATATTATAGAAAATCTTGGTACTGCAATTTGTTAATAAAAGGATGAGGTAAAAAAAGAGAGAAAGTCTCATGTAATAAATGAATTATGTAAATGAATTGTCATTGAGAGAAGAAAGACCGACCAAGTTGAAAGGAAAAGTAAAGAAGAAAGAAAACAAATTTTTTCTACAATTCCTTTAGTATTTGAACTTAGTAATTAGATTTAATATAAACATAAAATTATTATTCTCTTGTGAAATCTTTAGTTTCATATAAATTACTCATTTATCAGCATTCATTATAAAATGCTCTGTTTCTCTTCAAGTCATACATCAATTTTAGATCTGAAATTTATACTTGTATTGACCTTTAAATAGTCCCCAAAATTATTTAATTTCATTAAATTAAAAGCTGAAGGGAGAATAAAAAAAAATTTAAGATTAGTCTTTCATAATTATTTCTTGAATCTTTTGTTTTATGAACTGACAAGTTTTAAACAAAATAGAAATAAATCATAGTCGACGGTCTTATCTCTGAGTAATTTAAAGAATCTTGTATTTTATTCTTAAAAGAACAAGACCATGTCTTCCAAAACCATTGTCTTCAAATAACTATTCCGCATTAAGTTCTACAAGTTTAAACTTTGATCTTCAATCATAAACTTCTATCTAGTGTACCTTTTGCGCCAAGACTTAGATATAAAGGTAAAGATTGTAAACACTGGTTTATCTGAATAAATGAACCTAATATAATACTTTTAATTCCTCTTGCATTTAATCAAAAACTTAAACTTAGTTAGTCTTATCTCTCTTTATGCGATTAACTCTCTTGTAAGACATTCAAATATTTTTTTATATGTATGCTATGAATTATGCTGATATATGAAGTCAGGAAATTGGCGATTTAAATCACAGCTCTCTAGGCCAGAGAGAAATTATTCAAGTATTTGAGCGTCTTATCATTGATAAGGTACCTACTAAAATTTTAAAGGTCTTATAGGCTTTGAATAAAGATGACATCTTTAAAATTAAATGCTTATAGACTGTGAGACCTAACTGTTGAAGGAGATTTTTGGGGCAGTCTTGCTATAGATGTTTAGTAAGAATAGATTGAGTAGATCAATATAATCTTTCCCGCACTAAAAATGTACTTTCCATTCTAATCGTAAATTATATAAGTAATAGGTGAAGTTTAATATTCTTGAATGCAAGCATGTCCAAATACAGTCTTCACTCTTTAATATTTTTTATTTTACTTTTTTTTTAGCTCAAATGTAAGTAATATTATTCACAAAGTCATTTTTAAGATTTATTCATTTTTTCTTGAGAAGTAATTATTGATGGCTGCCAAACATGATATCTTTTTGAAATTAATTGAACTTTTAATCTCTATTTCGTTTCTTTTTTTCTTGCTTAATCTCTGTTTATAATGAGTAAGTATTGTTAAAATAGATAAAGATAGGAAACTTTTTATTTACAAATTAATCTTTAATTAATAATTAATTATAACTGCCTTGAATTAGGATTGTGAGTAATACTAATCAGTTTTAGTTTTAAAATTAATTAATCAATTATATATTTAAAATCTAAATATCATAATTAGTGGTCTGGCATAGTCTTTAAGGGACCACTTGCAATAGTACTTATATTTATATGTATTTAATTAGTAATATGTAGTGGCACTATGGAGACAACATGCCGGAGACCGATCAAGCCGGATATGTAATTAACTAATAGGTCGAACTGTAAACTTTTGGCTGTGCCCAAGACTGGTTGCGTATAGTAAGTATAATGTCTCACAACCGCCACTAATTTTCCTATTAATATAGAATCATGAAAAATTTTTATAAAAATAAAATCAGAATGTAGAAATTATATACTTAAGGGTATACTGTTTTAATTTAAGTTTTAAATAAATTATTTATCCACTTTAGCTGGCTTCCAAAAGATGTCCATTATAGTCGAAATCTCTGGTCCATTTGATAGACTTTTCAAGTTCAGCTTGTGAGCGCTTATATTTTGCGCAAAGCCATATATTTTGCCAAGTTTTCTCAAATGCTCTCTACAGGATTTATCACCCCATCCTCGGCTATTAGATAGTGCAGAATATCTTTGATTTAGCAATTTTAAGGTAATAATAGACTTTTCAAACATTTTGAAGTATGGAAGCCCCATACGTAAATGTATTATACCAAACTTTGTACCATTCAACCATATGCTCTCTTAAACATCCTAGTATCGGTTATTCTATATGAGTTGTTTGTTAATTTTCCTATAGCTCTTCATAGTGTAGCACATTAAAAGTCTATACTTCTGCTATTTTAAAAGAGGCCTTTGAGCCCAGTTATGAAATCCTTAACGAATCTCATTGTGGCTTGCTGATATGGGAAAGGTAGTGCCCCTCTACAATTGTTATAATCGATGAAAATTCATATTAAATCTGAGGAAGGTCATCATATCCTTGTTTTGTTCTAACTATTATTATAGCTCCCTGTAGTCATGTCATCTATAATCTTCTTCCTACATCAAATAAAAATATTAAATAATTAAAAATTAACTTACAAATTTGAACAATATTTCTGATTTGTTGTTTTTAATTCTGAGGAGATTCATGAGTCTCATTGAAGTTTACTTATTTAAAGCACTAATATATTGATAAGATTTTAAATTCGTAAAGTCTTTATCAAATTTGGTAAAAGAAATGAAAATTTGATTGTGTTTTGCTATTTCATATAAATTATAAAACTATGTCATGAGTAAAATCTCACTTTTTTACAAAAATTTGAGTAATTTCTCACTATATTTATAAATCGCATGCAACTTAATCTAGTGATTATTTTATAGTATAGTGTTAAATTGAGTTAGTGGTTGAGATTGAGATATTTAAAAAATTGTACATGAACATACAGCACCATTACCATTAGAGTAGGAAAAATTATTGTTGCTTTTTTATTTCTTAAAATCAAACTTACTATAAAAACTCTAAATCAGAGAAGCATTGAGATAGTTCTATGGGTACCTATTATCGATAAGAAAAACTCAACTCTTAAGGAAAAGATCTCTGCTCATTTAACATTTTAATGCATCAGTTGCTGCTTTGGAATTATTCACTGAGAGATTCGGTTCTAGATGGCTTGATATTTTTACATTATTTTGGTTCAGTTGATGATTGGAAATATTTATTTCCAAAAGTGCTATTGAGATACCTCAAGACTTCTCCATAAGTCAATAAACTATTATACATTTTTATTGTTAATTTTCTTTTATTTAAATCTTTTAGCATGTATGTTACTAAATATTAATTAACGCTTTGAGCAAAAAATATTATGAAAGAGGGCAGCCCTAACCTCTGGAATCAGTGATAGCGAATAATGACGAGTCAAATTGCTGGTTTTAACCACATCGAGGTCTACACTGATCACTCCAGCGAAATGTATTACTTCAAAGCAGAAATACGGCTCCGTTGATTATAATTACATCTGGTGCTTCACATTAATCATTTCAAACACTATGCCCTTTAGTAGTATGAACCCCTAAGATGCCCATGCCTTTAAGGATAGATATATTCTCTGCCAATCTGAAATATCGTCTAAGACTGGAAAAGAGAAATTACCCTGACTGTGCTTATGGTGGCACGCTTCGTGTACGTAAGATTTCAAATAGATAAAAAGGAGAAGATGAGAATTTGAGAGCTCGGGACAGCGGTCAGAAACTGAGCCGGGGAAATGAATAATTCATTACAGTAACAAATTCCTACAAATAGATGCTACTAAATAAATACATATAAATATAAGTACTATTGCAAGTGGTCCCTTAAAGACCATGCCAGACCACTAATTATAATATATAGATTTTAAATATATAATTGATTAATTGATTTTAAAACTAAAACTGATTAGTATGAAACAATCCAAATTCAAGGCAGTTATAAATAAATATTAATTAAAGATTAATTTTTAAATATAAAGTTTCCTATTTTTATCTGTTTAACAATATCCATTATCTCTCCTATAAAATTCTATTAATCTTCTTTTTGCAAATCAAAATTTTTATCTATATCCTTTTTCTTCTCTTTTGAGGTTTCTGAAGGGTTTCTTATCCCTACTAATAAGCTCCTGATCATATAAATAATATTATAAGTAAATTTGTTTTAAAATTATAACTACGCCTTTTTCTAAAATATATTTTATTAATTTGTTTTATTCATTATGTTTACCTAATTTAATAGAGAGAGATAAGGAGAATTAAATGTTATAAATAAATTAATATTAAATGAGTTGTAACGTTATATTATTGGTAATATTATTATGCATTTTGCTTGTGCTGTTTTTGTCAATCATCAAAGTAAATTCAAATCTGCTCTGATTATTAGTTTCATTCAATGCTATTTATGAAGGAATCTCTTAATATTTTACATTTGGCACGTAATGTGGTTGAATTTTATTGTCCCCTAACTTTTAGTATTTTTTGAAATCATCATCAAACCTTTTTGAAAGAATAGCTTAAAATTGGAAATATATAGATGATAAACTAGCCCCAAAACCCTTCATTATATGCTGATTTATTTAATATATATATATATATATATATAATAATATAGCTTTATTTTAGGTATCTTTGGGATCCTTCTGGAACATGATTTCAATCCTCTCGATTATACTATATTTCTGTCCAAAATTATTCTTTCCAGTCTATGGTGCAGAGTCACCAGATTTTTATTGAGTTGTTGATGACATGTGATTCGACACTTTTTCAAAGAGTTTCTGATAGTGTAGGTTCTTGTTTTTCTTGGACTATTTTAATAGATTTATTATAATAAGTTATAAGTTTTTACATTAATAAGGTCATTTGTGCTGCCTGCAATATCAAGCGAGTTTTTAAAATATTTCATACAAACATAAGCTTAGAGTCATGTGGCAGTTCTCTGAATTTTATCTTTCTAAGTTGATGTTTGATTGTTTCTATTGTTTGTTAATTCTCTTAGCTTGGCTTGATAATAGTTGAGTATGCAAGTTCTCTGAGACCTCCATTTATTTTATTTTTATCGAGATATTGTTTGATTCTCTGCTTAGAATCTCTCTCACCCCTGCAGCTAAAGTAATCGTTTCTTGGCATGTCGCTCTCTATTATTATTACTGCTAGAGCCCAGATATCCCATTAAGTGTCTCCATCTCTCCAATCTTCTCTCTCTGGGAAATATCCAGGAGTGCCGTATACATTTCCTTAGCAGAGGCTAGCACTCTTTAAGAAGTCAATAATATAAACTCTAAGAGGCTGAAAGTTAATCATGATGTTCTCTGGCTTTAAGTCTCTATGAAAATAACCAAGCTTGTGAAGCTCTTCAACCCCCTCAACTATCTGCTATACTATCTAGCTAACTTATCTCTGACATCTATTGTCAGATAAAAATTCTCTGTAAGTCACTTCAAGTAAAGGAAGCCTGAAGGCTACATGATCTTTACCAAGTAAAATAGCATCAAGCTAGATGATATGCCTGCACTCATTTAACTTTGCCTTTTAAAGAGCAAAATACTCATTAGCATATTCCATTTGGAACTTGTCACAGCAAGGAAGTAATTGAAAGGATATATCTTGTAAGCATATTAGTCATCAGTAATTACTCTCTTCTCTATTTTTTCTTCAATAGTGAGGAAGCTTTCTAGGCAAGAATCTAAGTCAATAATTTTTAATAGAGGAATCTTTATTGCCTCTATTTTAACCATTTTTTTATATCTCAGAGACTGGAAAGTTCTTGACTGCTTTCTTCATTTTAACTTACTTCTAGACTTCAACTCTAAGAGACTCCATCGGGTTTCTTGATCTTCTTTTTTAGAGGTATCTATTCCCTGTGGGTTCATGAATAAAATTAAAACTTTAATTGTGCTTTTTCTTTAAGTGAACTTGAGGTCTCTAGTATGAGAATATGGCTTCTCACAGAACTCACAGACATAATTCCCATCTTTCTTCTAATGCTTGAGATATAACCTTGACATATCGTTGTGTATATCTCTCAAGTGTCCCTTATAAGTTGACTTGTAAGGGAAAACATTATTGCATTCTTTGCATTAATAGTCAACTTTGGCTGGTATTTATTAATGCAATAAGACAGGTTGTTTAGCCTCCTCCTCAATTTGCAACGCTTTTATGATAACCTCCTACTTAACTTATATTTATATCTCAAAGCTAGACTGGTCAAAGTGGCCATAAGTAGGCTCCCACTAAGTACAAGCGTCTCTAGTCTCTATTTTCTTGGTTGCTGGAATAGTAACTTTTATTGGCTTGATCCAAATAATGCGCTCTTCTTAACAGGTTTGCCCTCATTTT
Source organism: Oxytricha trifallax (assembly GCA_000711775.1). Classification (NCBI taxonomy): domain Eukaryota; phylum Ciliophora; class Spirotrichea; order Sporadotrichida; family Oxytrichidae; genus Oxytricha; species Oxytricha trifallax. The sequence continues at coordinate 15,976 of ARYC01020840.1, forward strand.
AGTTTGCTGATATATTTTATTATATTAATGATAAAATCTACCTAGGTATACTATAATAGTAGAGTATAAGACACTCTGGTAAATTCTTTGTTGAGATGTAAGAAAAATAAGTAACTATATTTCTCTTACAGCGAAGTCCTTTGATTCTTTAAGGTCTTCGGATGGGATCAATGCTTGATGCAGAAAGAGGACCCGAGAGGGTTTTCAAACTAGATTTAGAGCTTGACTCTGAGTCGACTCGGTCCTAAATATGTTGGGCGTCATTCACGCTGGATGCTTTTGATTCTTTGTCAGCAGGGACATTCATTATTATTAGGAATCCCTTCTGCAGATATTTGGTTATTGATTTCAGCTGATTTTGCTGATGAAGCATTGCTACTTTTATCAGGCCACTCTTTGCTGTCATTTGCTGCAGAGCTTGAGCTGCCCTATGAAGGTTGTGGATCTACGCTTAGGGACTTGGAGATCTGGCTTTAGGCTCCCAATATTAATTGATCTTGGTCCGACATATTCAGATTTTAATGAAACTACTGCGAATTTTCTCCTTAAAAACTTTGGCAACACCCGTCGCTTGAAAATTAGTACGATGGGTTCCGCGTTCGTGATAGCGAGAAGTTAGCTTGATCGCTTATATCCTTCGACATTTGTGCGATTATGATTAGGCGCAATTATAGCCGCAGACTGTATCTTTGATATTTAACTATACCTATACAAGATATTTCACGGTTCTGTAAGATTTGCAAGGGGTTCGCTATCTAGTTTTTTTATAGCTTTAAGTAGCGTGAATTAAATTTCGAGACTCGTCGCATGAATTTGGTAGAGTAAGGGCAGGACAAGTAGATGCTATAAGTTGTGGGACTATGTTTTAAAGCTATGTATCTCAAAGCAACATCACTTTAAGCAGGGTATCCATTAAATTCAATTATAGAGCCCACTTTTTTTCCTAATAATGCACACAAAATATCTCCTTCTACTACGAACCGCATTCACCCACCTTCAGACACCGACCATAACTTACTTAGACACTCTATTTAACTTCGCTTGGTTCAATAATCAAGTGCGAAGAATAAATATATAATCGAGGCAATTCCAAATTTGATATTTATGCTCTATTGATTATGATATCTGGGCTCCAGCAGCAATTATAATAGATAATGACATGCCAATAAACGAATACTTACCTGCAAGAGTGAAAGATATACTAAATAAAGAATCAAATAATATTTAGATAAATAGAAGATTGAAGGAGTTCTAGGAGACTTTGCATATTCACTATCATCATGGCAAGTTAAGAGAATTAAAATTTAATAGATATATTAAATACTTACTAAATAGGTAAAATTAAGAAAACCCTCACATAATACTATGCTTCTGTTTATGTGAAATATTATTTAAACTCACTTATATACTCATATAAATTACAAATAGTTAACACTAGCCAATAATTATACCATAAAAATTCTAATAAAGTATTTACTAATTACACCTTTTTATCATTCAAAAACTCAGTCAAACAAATTCAGGGGTTTTGAGGTTATGATTCTTCAAATTTATTAAGTAGTTTCATCGTCTTTATGTTCCATAAGTAGATTTTTCCTAGTCCACTTCCATTAATAAAAATCTCATCAACTTTAGGGTGAGCTTCCAGTTCATAACATCTCTCTATTAATGTAATATTGTTCACTTCTGCTATATTATGTATTTTTTGATCTGAATGTGAGTCCCAAATTATTATATAGCTAACTTCTTAATATTTGCCACTACCAAATTATTCTATCACATACCCTACACTTATCAAGTATCAACCAGAGGAAGACCATGTTGCAGAATTAAAATACAAAACTAATCTTTGAGTTTATTGTGTTTTATAATTAAATATAAATTAACTTATTATATTAATTTTGTGCTATTAATATAAATGATTTTAAAAATATTTAAATGCATGAGTAAAATTTTTGATTTGAAATAAACTTAATAAAAATAATAAAAACTCAATTATTTAAGTGCTTACTTACACTTATCAAATCTTTCATAATTGGTAAATAACCTAAAAGATTTAATTTAGAGAATATGCAGAAGTCTCATTCTTTGAGCATTTTATTTAAATTGAATATACTCAAAAATTGTTGAAAATCTAATGAATTATTAATCATGTTGAAGCGTTGTTTAATTATTTGGCTACGAAAAAATATTTTTCTTTGAGTATAATCTAAAGATTGATAGTATTTATTTAAGAAGAACAGATAAAATATTATATCATTTCTCTATGTTATTGGAAATTATAAGAGCATTTGGAGCTTCCAATCTTTTTACTTTCCAATTTATTTCATTATATTAAATTAAAGTATAAAACATTTCAAGTTCTTGAACTTAGAAAATCCTTAAAACTTAAATGTTAGCATATGTTAAAGTTAGTGTTAATATTATAGGAAAGCATTCGATATTAGAAGTTGAAGTAAAATTATTTAAATATATATTATCTTCAGTTATGCTTTTGAAAAAACAATATTATACTCTTTGGATAGTGGTTGTTATTGCTATAATGGATAATCTCATTGCTGCCAGAAAAAAAGATTATCCATGCTATATTTGGAAGTCTGCTAAAAATCAAAATAAATCGCTTCCTGAAATGATTCAAGAATACTCCAAAAAATAAATAAGTCAGCTGAAATTGAGAGATTCACAGTAGAATCAAATAAGAATTTCGAGTCTCTTTGGAATTTATACCTGCAACGATTTAAATATTAAATCTATTTAATTTTAGTTAATTTTCAAAAATGGAAAGTATTTCTATTATAGTGAAGAAACTAAGATGTCGTTAAATAAATCATATGAAATGTATATTAAAATAAGCTGATTTTTAAATTATGTTTTTAAAAACTAAAATTATTTATAATTTTAATTATAAAATTTATTTAAAAAACAAAATTTGTCAATAAGACTTTTTAGATTTTCTTTTTTATTCAAAAATTTTAAATTCAATTTTTAAATAGTATTTTTAGATATTTTTTAGAATCCTCTTAATAACACTAATATATTTAAGGACCATGATATAGAGATTTATTAGGAAAACTTTCAAAAAAGTAAATCTAAGTAACATTCATTTTTATGATTGAATATGAATAATATAAATCTTTATCTTTTTTGCTTTTAATGATTCATTCAATATTGTAGAAATGCATTTGAATTTAGAAATTAAAAATTTAAATTAATATATTAAAATTTAACTACTTGGCAGATAAAGTTGGCCAATTTAAATGACATGACTCACTTGATAGATAATCAAAATTAGCATACCTTACTATTGCCCTATATATTTCGCATCAATGGAGCTATATCTCTTCTTATAAACACCTCTAAATAATTAATCTTCCTACATTAAGAAGTTATCTCACTTATCGAGCAATAAAATAGTATCGTCAATAGAAAGTCCAGCTAAATCTAATTTAGACTTCCCAATTGAATAACAACAAAATGTATAAAATACCCAAACTTTTTAACTGCTAATTTATTTTCAATTTTATAATAATTTAATTTAAATTTAATATCCAAATCAAATATTTCTATATATATTTTTGTGTGATGATACTTACTTATATTTTTTTTCTATTTCGTTATTGTTTTTCTATCTGGATTCAATAATCATTTCGAATTATTTTATATATAATTTCAAAGTTAAAGTTAATTTTTTACATCTTCTACTATGTTAAATTACACCTAATTATGAATTTCCATAGAAAATTTTTATCAATAGTAGGACAAATCGACATCCAATTTTTTTATTTATTTTATTAATACTTTTTAATTTCACAAATAAATTATATTTGCTACAATAATATTTTCCTAATTAAATTTATGATAAAATATAAAAAATCTTTTTAATAAAACAATATAAAGCGATACAAAACTTTAAATAAATCACTTAAGTGGTCTTGAGGTTTTGAATCTACCTTTATTAAATCGTATTTAGGTTTTTATAGTTATCCTCGATTGCCATTTTTCTATAAAATGCTTTAAATAGACTGAGAACTTACATCTGTATAAAAGTTGTACCTATCATTTCCATTTAAAGAATTTTTATGTTTTAGAGTAGCTTTAAGATAATCTTAAGATAGCATTCTCAACTCACCGTGATAAACTTTCTGCCTTTACCATTTTTTGATTTTTTAAAAATCCCAAACATTTACTATTCCATCATGGATCCCGTTAATAAGAAATTTGGAAACCCCTAAAATAATTGTAAAAAACTTAAGAAATTTTTATTTTTAAAAACAATAAATGGAGGATATTTCATAGTATTTTTATATAAAATAATGAAAGTTTTATAAATACTATAATTGACATATAAGTTGTATTAATTTTTATAAAAATACAAATCAAAATAAATAAAATTTTATTTTAAAAAAAATATTATCAGAAAAGAAAAAAATTGGTAATTTTATTGAAGTTATTGGGAGGGTCGAAATTTTTATCTGGTGAAAATATGCATGAAACAATTAAATCTCCATGACTTTTATCATAACCTATTAATGTTTAGCACAATTTATTCTTCTAGCTAAACAACTTGACATTTAACTACCATACACGGATCTCTCCTTGATGAGTTCCAGTACATATCAGGCCTTGAGTATTAACATTAACAGATTAAATTCTTTGTTTTTCACTAGAATATTTGCCCCTTTCAGGGATCAATGTTATAAAGAATCTTTTACTATTCAACTCCATCATTGTCTTTAAATTAAACATCTTGTTCTATTCAAAACCCCAAAACCAACCCCTTAATTAGATATTTTAGTGATTTAATTTGTATGAATTAGTTGGGATCTTATTTGACTTTAGAAGTTTGAGATATTTAGAGTCTATTTATGTTGTAAATATTTAGATTTATTGATCCAGCTAAAGTATGGTTCGAGTATAAATGTACTAAGTTATGTAGCTATAAAAAAAACTATTACTCAAGAGTGCTTCAACTGTTAAGTATCACTGCCTGCTTGCTGATTACCATTTTGTTTATGGCTATTAAAAGCATTTTGCATGAAAATAAAAGTTCTCTCATATCATATTGACTACCTTTGCGATTCTTAGATTTAAGTATTGTCCATAATATCATCGACTAGAGTGCTGTATTTTTTCATCCTAAGTTTCCAAGCATGCTTATCTCTTATTAGAATAAAGGCTATATTTATATAAGAATTAATTTTACTTTCAAGTCTATCAACAGAGTGAAAAGGGCGATTTGATTTTCCGTCCATTTTATAGTAATAATTAAGCTTTATATATTATTAAATGCAACGACCTAATACTAATAACTTCAAGTTCATATTCTCTGATTTAGCAGTATTTACCAGCAACACCTTTATTAATATGTCATTGTAGAAGAAGTGTGATAATATTAATGTTTATGACAAAAATTCGAGGTTGTCACCCATGCAATTTTAGCTGTATAATCATAAAACTCATTCAAAAGCTGCTATTGAGACTATATAAGTAAATTCTTGATACAACTATAAAATAATAAATATCAAAAGATAATTTTGATTGTTGACAAAATGTCAGCTAATAAGATTAAGGAGCAAAAGGAAGCTAATGATGAGATTAAAATAACTCCTGTATATAACCTTCTCTGTAATACACAGTTTAATGGTCGAATTCTATAGGAGTTAAATTAAATATTACTATTAGAAATATAGATATAACAATAGTTCATGTGAAAAAAGGAAGAATTAATGTTTTTAAACAAGTTTTTTCCACATTTATAACTAACACAGAAAGGGATTTGGTTTCTCTTCTCCTCTTCTTTTGGCTTTCTTGGACCCGTATTTCTTCTCTTATGCATTTATATTCATTTCATCTGCCTATTAATGTCTTTATAAACATTCTTGATCCCTTCATGAAGAATCTAGGACTTTCATTTTATGTGAACCTTCACAGCACTATTATTAGGGATATACCAATTCAGAGTTTCCCTAAAAAGTTATGAATCAAGCTTGATAGATAGGAAGAATTGCTTTTTAAATTCTGCGAACCAGGTATCGCTTATTAGTATGATTGCTTTTTTAATCTTCAGGCTATTTATGGTAGTGATTCTTGGAAGTTTCTTCAATAAATTCTCTTAGATACCTCTCTTAAAATGCCAAGACACCAAAGAAGAAGCTCCTTCTGGAAGATTGTTAAAGAGTTGTTTCTTGGTAGAAAGATAAACTAGCAAATCTTCATCTTTCATCGCATCATCTTAGAGATTTGTGACTGTAATCTGTGGGAATTTGGTATATCTATCTAATTAATTTCATTATTTTTTAATGCTTTCTTCTAATCACAAAGAATAGCTTTTATGAATGAAATTTTTGTTACCTTTTATCGTTGGAAGAAATAATCCCGCTTAAGCATATGATATAGTATATATTACTTGCATACCATGTTGAGTGAAGTATTGATAGAGATCCTCATTGCTTTTAAATCCTGAGATCAGTTTTTAAGTTCAATACTCTTCATTGTAGTACTTCTAGATTCCATCCTAGTTCATTCTCTAGTTTTTGAATTTCAAATTTCAATTTAAAGTTCTGGATCATACTGTTTAAGAACTAATTCTTAAATACTGTAAACTTATAGGAGGTCAACCTGGTAAAGATATGAGGAGAAAGCTGGCATAAGCTGTAACAAATTGCAGAGATTGAGCTCCATTTTTATCAATTTAGATTCATTCAATAACAGCTTAATTTGTTTTATTTTAATTAGTACCGATACTTAATCCGTTCAAGTTTAATTGATACCAATTTAATTGTACCAAAATTTAACCTAGTACCTTTGTTTTAAACTAAGCTGAATTAATTCTAAGTTGGTACAAAAAAATAAAAATTACTAAGCATAAAATTAGAAATTTTATATATATAAACTGAGAATAAGTATGATCTTAAACCTCAAAATAACATTATTTGCTTTATGGAAGGTATTCTAACAGAGAATTATGCTCTTTAGTTAATGCAAACTTTTCAATAAAATTTAAATTTATTTAAAATTTGCGGCTAAAATCCGAGAATAATTTATCTAGAGGCATTGGAATATTATTTTAGTGAAAAGGGTAAAACCTAATAGCTCTGATTTGAAAAGACCAATTTTAAATATAAATAAGCAACTAAAGGGTCTACTTAAATGATCTTATAAGCGCTTTGAGTGATTAAATTATACACATTTACTCTAAATTCAACATTAAATCCTAGTAGCTCCAACCCTAAACAGATTCCATACAAATTAAAGCACTTTTAAACCTCATTATGGGGTTTTAAGTATTAGAACGAATTTAAGTATATGGCACTTCGATAGGGCTAGAGAGAAAATTGCAAGAGTTTGCATAAGATTGATAGAGATATTTTTAGCTATTATTTATATCATTTAAGCTAAAGAAATTTCAAATGACTCAGAGGAACTATCCATATCGCAATAGATACCAATTGATGATTTAAAGAATATAATATCAGATAACTATCATACAAGACGTTAATAGGTTACATGAATTTGGATACGTTTAGCCTGAAAACTTTATATTAAATCTCTGTGGTGATTAAAAATTTCAATAGAGCTTTAAAAAAGAGATTAATGATAGCTTAGGCTCTTGGTAATTCAGGATAATTTCAATTAGAAAAGTGTGGAATAATGTTGAACTTTGGCACTAAACATAAAAAATAATCAATTAGTTTGGCATAGAAGTATATTAAGCAATTAGATGTGCCAAGAAATCAATAGTTTAGTAGAAATGAATAATCATGAGATCCCTTCACTATCCTAGGTTATCATAAGTTGGAACAATTTTGACACTAAAGAGAGAAGGATTCAAGAGATAATACTAAGACAAGCTGATTAAATTTGTTTGAGTTAAATCACTTATTATTCATTATCTATTTCACTAAATTATCATAAAATTTTCGATTTCTCTACAAACCCCAATAAGATCTTAACTATACCAAATAAATAAAATCACTAGAATATCTAATTATGGGGATCTGGGATTTTTATTGTTGTATTGAAGTCAAAAATACAAATAATTCCCACATCTGAGCAACTTACTAAAATTTGCTACTTTATTGTTTCTTTTTCATCTTTAAAAATTAGTTCATTGAAATGAATTTGATTAATTTCAGTATAATTCATTCATGTCTCTGAATTTTACATTACTACCAATCCCAAATTATTAATCTGCCTTTAAGACAAGACGATGCTAGATATTGTTAGAAAGAATTAAATCAGGAAAGTGTTTATAAATAGAATATATAAATATATATAAAAAGTATTGTACACGTATAGGAGTATACATTTCATTTTACCAATTTACTAAAAATCCTTATTTTTAGAAAATACACTTTATAACCAAGAAAGTACCTTATTCCTATCGCCTCCTTGACGGGCAAATAAAAAATTTGATACCTTTTTCGGATAAAGTTAATTGGGTTTTAATAAACAAACCAAGGTCAAGTATAGTTATAATTTCAAGGATGGGGTCATGAATGTAGCCCATTAAAGTATATAAAAAAATTTAAAACCCCTTAACGATACCAGATCTATGATTTTACATCAGAGTTTGAGGGCTGCAAGCCTTGAAAAATATTTTTTTAGAACATTCAAACTATTAATAATGGATTCTTCATTCAGTAGCGCACACAGGGTTTCCGGCGTGTTCCCCTTGCCTACCCAATTGTGATGGCATGCTAGCATGAGCCAGATGCCCAAGCTGGCCCCTTTACCTACAGGGAGGGTTGACTGACGGTGTCGAAAGTCACAAGTATGAAGTAAAAAACCTAATAACAATTTGGCTGGCTTAAGCCCCAGTATTAATTTCCTATAAGCATTAAATAATAATAATAATAATAATAATAATAATAATAATAATAATAATAATAAAATAATAATAAAATATAAAATAATAATAATAATAAAAATATAAAAAAATAATAATAATAATAAATAAATAATAAATACATAATAAAATAATAATTAAATAATAATAATAATAATAATAATAATAATAATAATAATAATAATAATAATGGATTTATTAAATTTTATTGGTATATTATAATTAATATTATGCTAAGAATGTAACGTGATTTCCATATACAATTTAGAACTGTAAACGAAATCAAAAATATTTAAAATTTTAAATATAATGAGCTGTAATAAAATATTATGAGAAAAAATAATTATAACGCTATGGAAAGCCATGGTGACATAATTAAATTATATTTATTTTAAAGTTTTTTTTGTTGAAGTATTATAAAATTTAAAACACACTTAGAAACATTTGAGAATATTGATAAATCATATTAATCTGCATAATATTTCTAATATTTATAAAAAATATAACGATCACATTACTAATTATTTTGAAAATATTTCTATCCAAACCTTCAGAAAAGACTTGAATCCTTCACCCATGCAGTTAAATATTCGATTTGGTATCGGTTAAGGGATTTCAAGTCTTTTAATGGTAATGGAGCTGTAGCCTCGTTTTCTCCTTGAAATTTAAATATAATTAATTATGGTGAGTAATGGACATGGCTGGTTAAAAATAGAAGGGCGGGAGAGGAATGGGAGTCATGACTAAGGAGAGGATGAGTCAGGTATTCAATACACTTTTATTTTAAATTAATTACTATTATTAGCTCTTATTACTATTTATAAATGTAATATGTATGAAGGTTCTTCACACTATCTATCGCACTTCTACAAATTTAAATGAGATCATTGATGATCGAATTGATAATAAATTAGAGAGATCTTACGTTGAGCTGATTTCAATCAAAAGGAGAAAGATCAGATAACTGTTTGAGAGCAGCATGGCTTCATTAGAATTTCCCAAGGTTACTGCAAATATAAAGTGGAATTGCGATGGACAATATTCCGATTTATTGATTATAATTAATATTTATGCCTTTTATATTTTTTAGAAATAATCACCTATTTAAAGTTTATCAATTAAAATTCCAAAGCCGCTCAGTTATTTTCAAATATGTATTCTGTTGAGTGTAATTTTGGAGATTGTTTTTTTTATTAATTACATTCTTCATTTTAGATTCAATTTATTTATTTTATTGGTTGATATTTTTACTCTTATAACTTATAAATAATTCAACCAAGAAAATATATGATTGTACATCAATTACTTGCTTTACTAACCTAATTATAATAAATTAATTTTATGGAAATCATCTTATCATTCAAAGAGACCTTACATTTTTTATTTTTGGCAATAATATAAGTTTAATAATATCAAAATGATTCTTATTATATTTTGAACAAAATTTGATTATTTATATTTAAGCCTAATTAATTTAAACTAGGTACTAATTAAAAATATACTGATTAAGTACCAGTACTAAATATATTTAAAGATATTCTGCGCTAATTTAATCAAATTTAATAGCTTAAAATTGATATCAATATATTAAGCTGGTAATCTTTTTACACACTTCCTTTATTTATTTTTACAAGCTGATTCTATATGTTGCCATACTTTAATAGTCTAATATTTGAATTACATTAGATATCCTAAATTTTAAGATTGATCTCCGTTCATTAAAATTATACAAAAAATTAATGATAAAATTAAAGCTACCAAGCACTTAAAATAATTAATTTAATGCAAATTTTTTACTATAACTTTACTGAAATTCCAAAATTATTTTGAATTTAACAAAGATGTGATGAAAACTGAAAGTATAAGAAATGAAATAAATTAAAAAAGTAAAAAATCTTACAATTATGTACTCATCTATTTTCATAAAAATAATCAATTATTTGATAACTATGAGATTTTAAGAATAATATATTTTTTCAGGAAATATCTTAATAAAATCCGAGGCCTCTAATATTTCAGATTCTCTCTGTTTGAAAATATGCCTAATATATTTTGCTAACTCTAATAAGACCGCAACTATATCTTTCAAATTAAAGCAATTATGAACCTCAGAAAGGGTTATCGCTTTTTTCCCTTATACACTTGGTAATCATGCTCTGTAATTTGAGTTAATAATGGCAATTTATATAAATATAAATATCAAAACCCACTTAACTTTATCCGAAAAAGGTATCAAATTTTTTATTTGCCCGTCAAAGGGGCGATAGGAATAAGGTAGTTTCTTGGTTATAAAGTGTATTCTCTAAAAATAAGGATTTTTAGTAAATTGGTAAAATGAAATGTATACTCCTATACGTGTACAATACTTTTTAAATATATTTATATATTTTATTTATAAACACTTTCCTGATTTAATTCTTTCTAACAATAGTGATTACATTTACTAATTTTCAAATCAGTGATAGGATGTTTATGGTAAGATAGTTAGCCTTGAAGCTACATTGTTTCTACCTCCCAAATTTTAATCAACCTAAATGAAAATTTAAATTCTATATTCAAGACTTACCTAAACCCCTTCAATCTATTGAAATAAAATATATAAAATAAAGCAATATATTTTATAAACAATATTTGATAATAAATAAAAAATAATATATTAAAAATCATGACTTACAAACTTAGAGATTCGTATATTTTTAAATAAGTTTCGAATCCAGTTTTATGATTATATAAAAATTAAATAGGTCTATTTTCATTGTGCAAAAATTGTACATAATATAATATAATTCTCATAATAAAATATAGTTAAGGATACTAAATATACATATTTATATTACTAATAAAATTGATATAGCATTTTTTTGTTCAATATAAGATCATATAATGATATAATTTAATTCCTTATTAAAAATACTATTAATACAAAATGAATCAATCGATTATCTAACAATTTTAACTAAACAACAATCCAAATCCCAAAACCCTTTCAATAGTTTAATTAATCTTTTTATTTATAATATTAGCATATTAATGCATATTTTAATAGTATTTATTTGGGGTAATGAAGGGATATTTGCATAATTATTACAATCTTAAGTTAATACTGCTGGCGATTTTATAAAATATTTAAGCAGTCATCTGAATTCTATTTTACCTATCGATAATTGATTGTTGCAAATATCACTTTGTCATTTTAGTTTTCATTAAGAATTATTTAAAATAAAAGCTTTCTAATAATACCTTCAGTAATATTTTATTAATCTAAGTGGCATTATAATCTTTCTTTAAATCTTTTTCATTCTTGAAGCTAAAGTAATCGTTTAGAATATCAATGAAAAAACGATAGACCCCAGATATCAAATATTAATATATGTCTCTACAATTTTATCTCTCTCAGAAATATAATATTACGGGGTAATGTATACAATTCCTAAAAAGAGTATTGAACTCTTTGAAATTACCTGATATATATTATACAATCTCTAATAGGTTGATAGTCCATCATGATGTTTTCTGGGATTAAATCTGAATAAACATAACCAAGCTTATGAAGCTCTTCATATGCAATTGTTTTACTTATCTTTTATCAATAAAATTTTCAGTAAGTTATTTGAGGAAAGAAAGTCTAAATACTACACGATCTTTATCAAGAAAGTAAGGATACATCTAAAAAAGAATAAATTTTCCACTTCTAATATTATAGAAAATCTTGGTACTGCAATTTGTTAATAAAAGGATGAGGTAAAAAAAGAGAGAAAGTCTCAAGTAATAAATGAATTATGTAAATGAATTGCATTGAGAGAAGAAAGACCGACCAAGTTGAAAGGAAAAGTAAAGAAGAAAGAAAACAAATTTTTTCTACAATTCCTTTAGTATTTGAACTTAGTAATTAGATTTAATATAAACATAAAATTATTATTCTCTTGTGAAATCTTTAGTTTCATATAAATTACTCATTTATCAGCATTCATTATAAAATGCTCTGTTTCTCTTCAAGTCATACATCAATTTTAGATCTGAAATTTATACTTGTATTGACCTTTAAATAGTCCCCAAAATTATTTAATTTCATTAAATTAAAAGCTGAAGGGAGAATAAAAAAAAATTTAAGATTAGTCTTTCATAATTATTTCTTGAATCTTTTGTTTTATGAACTGACAAGTTTTAAACAAAATAGAAATAAATCATAGTCGACGGTCTTATCTCTGAGTAATTTAAAGAATCTTGTATTTTATTCTTAAAAGAACAAGACCATGTCTTCCAAAACCATTGTCTTCAAATAACTATTCCGCATTAAGTTCTACAAGTTTAAACTTTGATCTTCAATCATAAACTTCTATCTAGACCTTTTGCGCCAAGACTTAGATATAAAGGTAAAGATTGTAAACACTGGTTTATCTGAATAAATGAACCTAATATAATACTTTTAATTCCTCTTGCATTTAATCAAAAACTTAAACTTAATTAGTCTTATCTCTCTTTATGCGATTAACTCTCTTGTAAGACATTCAAATATTTTTTTATATGTATGCTATGAATTATGCTGATATATGAAGTCAGGAAATTGGCGATTTAAATCACAGCTCTCTAGGCGAGAGAGAAATTATTCAAGTATGAGGCGCTTATCATGATAGTACCTATAAAATTTAAAAGTCTATAGCACTGAATAAAGATGACATCTTTAAAATTAAATGCTTATAGACTGTGAGACCTAACTGTTGAAGGAGATTTTTGGGGCAGTCTTGCTATAGATGTTTAGTAAGAATAGATTGAGTAGATCAATATAATCTTTCCCGCACTAAAAATGTACTTTCCATTCTAATCGTAAATTATATAAGTAATAGGTGAAGTTTAATATTCTTGAATGCAAGCATGTCCAAATACAGTCTTCACTCTTTAATATTTTTTATTTTACTTTTTTTTTAGCTCAAATGTAAGTAATATTATTCACAAAGTCATTTTTAAGATTTATTCATTTTTTCTTGAGAAGTAATTATTGATGGCTGCCAAACATGATATCTTTTTGAAATTAATTGAACTTTTAACTCTCTATTTCGTTTCTTTTTTTCTTGCTTAATCTCTGTTTATAATGAGTAAGTATTGTTAAAATAGATAAAGATAGGAAACTTTTTATTTACAAATTAATCTTTAATTAATAATTAATTATAACTGCCTTGAATTAGGATTGTGAGTAATACTAATCAGTTTTAGTTTTAAAATTAATTAATCAATTATATATTTAAAATCTAAATATCATAATTAGTGGTCTGGCATAGTCTTTAAGGGACCACTTGCAATAGTACTTATATATATATGTATTTAATTAGTAATATGTAGTGGCACTATGGAGACAACATGCCGGAGACCATCAAGCCGGATATGTAATTAACTAATAGGTCACTGTAAACTTTTGGCTGTGCCCAAGACTGGTTGCGTATAGTAAGTATAATGTCTCACAACCGCCACTAATTTTCCTATTAATATAGAATCATGAAAAATTTTTATAAAAATAAAATCAGAATGTAGAAATTATATACTTAAGGGTATACTGTTTTAATTTAAGTTTTAAATAAATTATTTATCCACTTTAGCTGGCTTCCAAAAGATGTCCATTATAGTCGAAATCTCTGGTCCATTTGATAGACTTTTCAAGTTCAGCTTGTGAGCGCTTATATTTTGCGCAAAGCCATATATTTTGCCAAGTTTTCTCAAATGCTCTCTACAGGATTTATCACCCCATCCTCGGCTATTAGATAGTGCAGAATATCTTTGATTTAGCAATTTTAAGGTAATAATAGACTTTTCAAACATTTTGAAGTATGGAAGCCCCATACGTAAATGTATTATACCAAACTTTGTACCATTCAACCATATGCTCTCTTAAACATCCTAGTATCGGTTATTCTATATGAGTTGTTTGTTAATTTTCCTATAGCTCTTCATAGTGTAGCACATTAAAAGTCTATACTTCTGCTATTTTAAAAGAGGCCTTTGAGCCCAGTTATGAAATCCTTAACGAATCTCATTGTGGCTTGCTGATATGGGAAAGGTAGTGCCCCTCTACAATTGTTATAATCGATGAAAATTCATATTAAATCTGAGGAAGGTCATCATATCCTTGTTTTGTTCTAACTATTATTATAGCTCCCTGTAGTCATGTCATCTATAATCTTCTTCCTACATCAAATAAAAATATTAAATAATTAAAAATTAACTTACAAATTTGAACAATATTTCTGATTTGTTGTTTTTAATTCTGAGGAGATTCATGAGTCTCATTGAAGTTTACTTATTTAAAGCACTAATATATTGATAAGATTTTAAATTCGTAAAGTCTTTATCAAATTTGGTAAAAGAAATGAAAATTTGATTGTGTTTTGCTATTTCATATAAATTATAAAACTATGTCATGAGTAAAATCTCACTTTTTTACAAAAATTTGAGTAATTTCTCACTATATTTATAAATCGCATGCAACTTAATCTAGTGATTATTTTATAGTATAGTGTTAAATTGAGTTAGTGGTTGAGATTGAGATATTTAAAAAATTGTACATGAACATACAGCACCATTACCATTAGAGTAGGAAAAATTATTGTTGCTTTTTTATTTCTTAAAATCAAACTTACTATAAAAACTCTAAATCAGAGAAGCATTGAGATAGTTCTATGGGTACCTATTATCGATAAGAAAAACCCAACTCTTAAGGAAAAGATCTCTGCTCATTTAACATTTTAATGCATCAGTTGCTGCTTTGGAATTATTCACTGAGAGATTCGGTTCTAGATGGCTTGATATTTTTACATTATTTTGGTTCAGTTGATGATTGGAAATATTTATTTCCAAAAGTGCTATTGAGATACCTCAAGACTTTTCCATAAGTCAATAAACTATTATACATTTTTATTGTTAATTTTCTTTTATTTAAATCTTTTAGCATGTATGTTACTAAATATTAATTAACGCTTTGTGCAAAAAATATTATGAAAGAGGGCAGCCCTAACCTCTGGAATCAGTGATAGCGAATAATGACGAGTCAAATTGCTGGTTTTAACCACATCGAGGTCTACACTGATACTCCAGCGAAATGTATTACTTCAAAGCAGAAATACGGCTCCGTTGATTATAATTACATCTGGTGCTTCACATTAATCATTTCAAACACTATGCCCTTTAGTAGTATGAACCCCTAAGATGCCCATGCCTTTAAGGATAGATATATTCTCTGCCAATCTGAAATATCGTCTAAGACTGGAAAAGAGAAATTACCCTGATTGTGCTTATGGTGGCACGCTTCGTGTACGTAAGATTTCAAATAGATAAAAAGGAGAAGATGAGAATTTGAGAGCTCGGGACAGCGGTCAGAAACTGAGCCGGGGAAATGAATAATTCATTACAGTAACAAATTCCTACAAATAGATGCTACTAAATAAATACATATAAATATAAGTACTATTGCAAGTGGTCCCTTAAAGACCATGCCAGACCACTAATTATAATATATAGATTTTAAATATATAATTGATTAATTGATTTTAAAACTAAAACTGATTAGTATGAAACACAATCCAAATTCAAGGCAGTTATAAATAAATATTAATTAAAGATTAATTTTTAAATATAAAGTTTCCTATTTTTATCTGTTTAACAATATCCATTATCTCTCCTATAAAATTCTATTAATCTTCTTTTTGCAAATCAAAATTTTTATCTATATCCTTTTTCTTCTCTTTTGAGGTTTCTGAAGGGTTTCTTATCCCTACTAATAAGCTCCTGATCATATAAATAATATTATAAGTAAATTTGTTTTAAAATTATAACTACGCCTTTTTCTAAAATATATTTTATTAATTTGTTTTATTCATTATGTTTACCTAATTTAATAGAGAGAGATAAGGAGAATTAAATGTTATAAATAAATTAATATTAAATGAGTTGTAACGTTATATTATTGGTAATATTATTATGCATTTTGCTTGTGCTGTTTTTGTCAATCATCAAAGTAAATTCAAATCTGCTCTGATTATTAGTTTCATTCAATGCTATTTATGAAGGAATCTCTTAATATTTTACATTTGGCACGTAATGTGGTTGAATTTTATTGTCCCCTAACTTTTAGTATTTTTTGAAATCATCATCAAACTTTTTTGAAAGAATAGCTTAAAATTGGAAATATATAGATGATAAACTAGCCCCAAAACCCTTCATTATATGCTGATTTATTTAATATATATATATAATAATATAGCTTTATTTTAGGTATCTTTGGGATCCTTCTGGAACATGATTTCAATCCTCTCGATTATACTATATTTCTGTCCAAAATTATTCTTTCCAGTCTATGGTGCAGAGTCACCAGATTTTTATTGAGTTGTTGATGACATGTGATTCGACACTTTTTCAAAGAGTTTCTGATAGTGTAGGTTCTTGTTTTTCTTGGACTATTTTAATAGATTTATTATAATAAGTTATAAGTTTTTACATTAATAAGGTCATTTGTGCTGCCTGCAATATCAAGCGAGTTTTTAAAATATTTCATACAAACATAAGCTTAGAGTCATGGCAGTTCTCTGAATATTATCTTTCTAAGTTGATGTTTGATTGTTTCTATTGTTTGTTAATTTTCTTAGCTTGCCTTGATAATAGTTGAGTATGCAAGTTCTCTAAGACCTCCATTTACTTTATTTTTATCGAGATATTGTTTGATTCTCTGCTTAGAATCTCTCTCACCTCTGCAGCTAAAGTAATTGTTTCTTGGCATGTCTCTCTCTCTATTATTATTACTGCTAGAGCCCAGATATCCCATTAAGTGACTCCATCTCTCCAATCTTCTCTCTCCGGGAAATATCCAGGAGTGCCGTATACATTTCCTTAGCAGAGGCTAGCACTCTTTAAGAAGTCAATAATATAAACTCTAAGAGGCTGAAAATTTATCATGATGTTCTCTGGCTTTAAGTCTCTATGAACATAACCAAGCTTGTGAAGCTCTTCAACCCCCTCAACTATCTGCTATACTATCTAGCTAACTTATCTCTGACATCTATTGTCAGATAAGAATTCTCTGTAAGTCGTTTCTAGTAAAGGAAGCCTGAAGGCTACATGATCTTTACCAAGTAAAATAGCATCAAGCTAGATGATATGCCTGCACTCATTAAATTTTGCCTTTTAAAGAGCATAATACTCATTAGCAAATTCCATTTGGAACTTGTCATCAGCAAGGAAGTAATTGAAAGGATATATCTTGTAAGCATATTAGTCATCAGTAATTACTCTCTTCTCTATTTTTTCTTCAATAGTGAGGAAGCTTTCTAGGCAAGAATCTAAGTCAATAATTTTTAATAGAGGAATCTTTATTGCCTCTATTTTAACCATTTTTTTATATCTCAGAGACTGGAAAGTTCTTGACTGCTTTCTTCATTTTAACTTACTTCTAGACTTCAACTCTAAGAGACTCCACTGGGTTTCTTGATCTTCTCTTTTAGAGGAATCTATTCCCTGTGGATTCATGAATAAAGTCAAAACTTTAATTGCGCTTTTTCTTTAAGTGAACATTGAGGTCTCTAGTATGAGAATATGGCTTCTCACAGAACTCACAGACATACTTTCCATCTTTCTTTTAATGCTTGACATATAACCTTGGCATATCGTTGTGTATGTCTCTCAAGTGTCTCTTATAA